>QAXH01004255.1:6094-23874 GCA_004335635.1 Chloromonas sp. AAM2 | reverse complement strand
CCATGTGCAAAATGATGCACTTCCATGGATGTAACAAACAATTCAACAACAACAACAACAACAGGGCGCACTTCAGGTGGTGTTTTGGAAGATACAGCTTGTTCTGCCACTGATTGCCTGGCTCCTGCATTATTATGACTTTTCGCTTTATGACTCATATTGATTGACTTTGAGTTTTGTTTTGTCCCTGAGTTGCGAGACACATCCCTTATGCGCATTGCGCGCATCGACACGGATGTAAAAAGACAACAACAACAACAACAAAAACAAAAACAAAAAAAACAGCAAAAACAACCAACAAGAACAACCAACAAAAACACATGTCACGTGTGTGGACGTGAAATGTGCGCTTTAGTTGCATGGCTCGCCCTTGCATGCGTTTTGGCGTCAAAAGATTGCATAGGTTCATCGATTGCATAGGGTGATTTGTTTGTTCTAACGTCAGAAGGTTGTGCGGGTTGCAAACTCATGGCCGGTGCTGCCGTTGATGTTGGCGGTCGTGCTCAGCTTGTCTCATGGTACTCATGCTGCGTTGACCCGTGCAGTTGAACCCCGGCGGAGTGCTGAACCACAAGTACGCAGCAGAGCTGGCAGTGCGGGACACAGGGCTGCCGTACGTGGTCATGCGGTCAACAGGCAAGTCAAGGCAGGCAGCGGCAGTGTGTGTGGATGTGTGCATGGCTGCCAGACTCTGAGAGGCAGAGTTCGGCTCATGCCATACAATTACGAGGGGTCATGTGTGTCAAGCACCACAAGTCCACCACAGCCTGGTGGTGGAGGCTTATCAGCTGTAAGTTGAAAATCACTTCATGTACGTGCTTCTTTGAATGCCGCGTCCAGACACCAGGGAAAAGCAGTGCAGTAGTATCTTGTACCAAATTAGCATGTGCCTGCCCACACTACGTGCCTGTGTCAATCCCTTGTGTAGGCATGGTGGATAGCACTGAGGGCGGGCCGTGGAAGTTCGATGCGGACCAGGGCGACCGCATCTCCGGGTCGCTCTCGCGGGACGACGTGGCGGACATACTGGTAGCTGCGCTGGACAGGCCTGAGGTGAGGCATGGGCAAGGGGAAGGGACCAAGAGGCCGGGGCACGTGGGGCGCTCGTTTTGTCCGGTCCTGACACCCTTGCTTGTACTTGGGTAGGGAGTTGTTGTCATAGTTATCTTGCAAGGTACAAAGCTGCTGTTTGTGCTTCTGGAGCTAGCTAATCGTTGCATGTGTGCAGCATGCATGGCGATCCATGATTCCAATGGCTGACATGCAAGCAGTGACAGATGTGCTGTTGTTTACGTGGATGTGTTCAGGCCGTTGGCAAGACGTTTGAGGTGCGCCGCAGCGAGGCGCTTGACGGGCGGGGCAAGGCCATGACGCAGGAGGACTTCACGCGCATGTTCCTCAAGCTAGCACCGGGTGGGTAAAGGCAGGACAGGGGCGCAGGTGACAGAGCATGCTGCTCAGATGCACACAGGCACACGGCACACAAGCCTCGACCCGGGCCCGAGGCAGGCCTGGTGAGTATTTTCGGTTGACACACTGCCCGCAGACCAACCTGCACAAGGTGTTTTTATGGTACAGTGGAGACAAGTGATTCAAAATTTCATTGCAATCGGGTCAAGTCAATTGTTGACGTGAGGAGCCCTACAAGGATGTGTGCGGCACATGAGTAGTTGAATTCGGTTTGAAAGTTTCGGGAAAGAGAAATCCAATGTGCAACCGGGCAAGCCTGACTGCTGTGTACACTGCACCAGCACCAAGTAGCTGTGTGGTGTTGTTTGTGGGTGTCAATACGGTGCTTCAAGCCGCATGTTGTCACGTGTCCTGCCTGCAGACAGCCACCGGTGGCGAGTGGGCCTGCGCCCCTTCCCCAAGTATGTGCCGCCCCCAGCACCCGTGTCAGAGGAACGCGTCAAGGTGCGGCGCATCAGGGGATCATGCCAGCATGACAGTTGTGGCACTGACCAGGCACGGCAACGAGCAAACAACAACAAATCCGAAGTCTCCTTACATTTCAAGATTGGATGGATGGGGCCATTGAGGGTGGGGCAACTCAGGGGGCCAGCATGTTTGTCAGGACACCGACCAGGCGTGGCAATCAGCAAAGCCCACCAGGTTTGATGCCTCCGTACAGTTTCAATGATGCAAGGCGTTATGCTCAGCTGTGTGCAGCTGCTTGCGTGCTGTGTAGAACACGGGTAATCAGGTTGAAATTGCCACGGCTTGTGTGCAGGAAATCAAGCAAAACATTGAGGTTGTCCGGGGCCAATTCAAGGCCGCATCCGATGCCACAGCCCCTACACAAGAGGCCAAGGAGAAGGTGCTTACCAGCTCAAGAAACTGAAAAAGCACAGCATGCACGGGGAGCAGACAGAAGCAGCTGTGATACTTTGCTGTTGATTGGGGCCCGAGCTGAGGAACAGAATAGAGGACAGCATGTGCGCCTGGACCATGGTATGAGCAGGTCACAGGAGCTGGTAGCTGAGCACGTGAAAGCTGGAGTGTTTGTTACGTTGCCATGGCGTAGCATGAGAGGCATGAGAGGCATGGATGGTCAGAAGGGACAGATACATGGCGCAAAGTGCATGGGGTTTTTGCAGGCAATTCTTTGAGACTCGAGGACATTGCAGTTTTGTGGTGGTTGAGGTGACACAACGATGCTCATGGCTGCTGGGCACATGACTAGATCACTCTTTTTGTGGAACAGGAGAGTAGGATTCGTTTCAACTATTCATTTGTGGACCATGCCATCACGCACACTGTCAATTGTTTGAGCAAGCAGCCAGCTCGTGTGTGTTGCGTCTTGAAGGCCAGCCCATCAAGCTTTGTTGCCAGGCAACATGATCATTGGACACTTGCTGGTGCTCCAGAAGAGCACACCAGCCCATGATGGTAATGCTGGCCCAGCGTCATGCCAAGTTGACAGCAGAAGTTTCTGTGATCGGAATGCTTGAAAACTCTCCAGCCTGGCAGGGTAGAGCGCGCTGTCCTCAAAAGCTGTCCTGCGTAGTCTGCAAGCGCCATGATACATACAAAGGAAGACTTGGCAAATGATTTGAGCCATATAGATTACATTCACGGACCTAGAAAGCCAAGAAGCACACCACAATGACCTTGCTGAAACGAAGCCTGGAGCAAGATGCCCCCTTGGAAGCAGAAACCCAGGGTCTCCGGTGCTGGAAACCATGGCTGGTAAGGCATGGCCAGCATCCGAGTGGTAAGCGTCGGTTTCAATGCCTGAGTTTTCACTTGGTGGTCAATCCCAACCCGCCATGTCCACACACCACGCCATGACCATGCAGCAATTGCAACCACGTATGCAACATGTCATGCATACGAACATGAAACGAATGCCAATCGATTACATTGGCATACAAGTCGGCAGCTTGCCAATACATACATATCAGCATATGGCATACGCATGGTTGTTAGTGTAGACCATGTATGCATGAAGGCCTGGTAACGGTTCCCTCCCTCCCCTCCCCTCTCTCAATTGTTCACTCAGGCTTACACAATCAATCACCCGCAAATTGAGTTGGCCGTACCAGACAAGTTGTTACCCAGGATACAGCACCGGCTGGTACCCTGAGACCGATACGTGGAGATGTGTGTGTGTGTGGGCCAGTACTTGCATTTGGAAACCCGTGCTTGCATTGCGCCGCACTGAGTGGGCTGTGCGAAAGACAGGAATCGTTTATGGCAATGGCATGATCACATACGGACTGCGCCTGGCAGAAAAAGCGTCAACAATGCCCAACACACAGATTGTCCCTCACTTGTAATGACGGACACGTATAACAATGACAGTCACATTTGCTGTCATACACGTCTTTTTACGTTGTCTTACACGTGATTGCTGTTACACTTACTACCTGAAACATGTTGCAGGCAGGTACACATGCACACGATATACCCTGGCAAACAAACTCGCACTCATGGCACGCAGTTTTCCCTTCGCTTGGTAAACACACAATCACAGTCACACTGCAACAACAGTCACAAGCTTATGAGAGATACACAGATTCCCCTGTTCATCCCACACTAGTAATGACAGACACACCCAAGAATGACAAGGGACATATCATACGTTGTCTCACATATGTCATTGCTGTTACACTTACTATCGGTGCACACACACACACACACACACACACCTGTATACCCTTGGTGTGGCGGTACACGACAATTGCCTTGTGAATGCGCATCTTGCTGGTCAAGCTGACACCCCTGTCACTGAACACCTTACGCTGTCATGGAAGGCGACACCTGCCTGCTGTATGCGTGTGCTGAGCTGTGTGTCCTGTTGCACTGAAGCTTGGTGAATGCTGCCCAGATAGCGAAACTCATTGACATGCTGTAATTCCTCTTTCTGCACTTGAATGGCCTGTGTGTTATCCTGGCCACTATTTCCAAACACCCCGGCTTGTGTCTTGGTGCAGTTGAGTTGCATGCCCTACTACTCTGCTGTCTGCTCCAGACCCCGGAGAGAACATGCATGCTGAATCAACTGCTTTCAGATATGAGCAAGTGAATATTCATGGCTAACTCGATGCAGTAGCGGCATGCCATGAAACAAGCCTACAGTAGACACATCAAGCCAGACGAGTGCCAGCGGCAGATGAAGACGCAGTTGTTACAGACAGTAAAGACCAAAACGCCAAAGGATGCAAGGAGCAAAACTGCAGTACAATCACTGCAAGTCAGGTGGTGTGCATCTCTGGACATGGTCAGAGGCCCTGTGGCCAAGGTGCCAGATAGTGTCAAATAAATGGTGTGCCCGAGCCTGTCTGAAACTACAATGTACTGGAAAGTGCAAACCAATATAGACAGAATTGCAACAGAGTCTCGAGTGTGATTAATTCACCACACAATGAAATGCAGTTCAGGATTCAAGTAGACTCATGCTTGAGTGTACGAAGTTATTGTTGGTCAGGCTTCACTCAGAACACGAGCCCTTGCGCAACAAAACACTGGGCTACAGCTGCTCGATCAATGACTGACAGTGCTTCACTCAATGTCACTCAGTCAGCGATCAGAGCCCGCTTGATGCTGTGCGCCAGCACATGACAGGCAAGCGTGCCTTGCAGCTGCGCATGGCCAGGCCATCAGTGCTGGAAGCGCATGGGCACAGCTCCTGCTGGGCCATGCCTGCCACCCAGCACTGGGCATCCATGCTGCCGGCAGGGGCTGCCTGGGAGCACAGGCCGTCAACAACGTGCATGCCCTCCGCTGTGAGAGTGGTGTACTCAGCCATCATGGAACCACGTGCTGCACAGAAAGTAACGGCCTCCGCGTAGGTCATTGGGGTGGAAAACAGCTCGTAGATGTGTTGCTGGGGTGCAGTCAGGGTGGCATCATGCACGTCACGGGCAAGCAGCTTGCGTGACCTGCACAGGCAACATGGCAATACCATGCGCGCTTTAGTTGATGTGGTAGCTGAAGGTCAGACAGGAAGAGCAAGCTTGTGCCATACACATTTGAACCCAGCCCACACATGGAAGAGCCAGCATGCAGGCAGCTGCTGTACAAGATAGTGATTACAGTCCAACGAACAAAGCGATTACAGCTGGACTGCTCAGACCACAACTATGAATGCCATGGCCACTGGCGTGCATGCATGCGCGAACAGCATGAATCCCTGGTGGGAGACAGGTGGTCAATATTCCTTGCACACTCACTTCTTGGCAGCAGGGCTGGGGTACTTGATAGGCAGAAACCCGGGTGGGAAGGTGACCTTGACAGGCAGAGGGATGACGAGGGGAATGCTCATGGGTGGTGGGCTGGGGGATGGGACAGGGGTCTCAGCAGGAGCAGCCAAAACAGGAGCAGAGTCATCGGTGGCTTCGGAAATCTCCAGAGAGGACTCCTCAGATGACGTCTCAGGGTCGGAAGGAAACTGGACCGAGGGAGAGGGAGAGGGTGCGGAGCCAGATGGGATGGGTGTCGCGTCCCCCATTTTCTCCACCCAGTTGCAGAGCTGCGCGCATGCACGTGTTGCAACAAGTCAGCAATGTATAGCAGGGCCAGGCTGTAATGGCATGCTAGCATGGGCAAGGTGTGAAGGCAGGCAAGGTGTCCTGCCAAGTTTCTGCCTCGCATGTGACCTTGCATGTGCGCATACACACCTGCATCTGGCCGCCAAGGTCTGTGGCAGTGGTGTCCGCGGCGCTGCTGCAGGGCATGACGCCAATGCCCCATTTCTGGATGAACCACGGCTGAGGGTCGAGGGCAGGGCCAAAAAGCCAGGAAGGTGAATCCTTCTTCAGCTCGACAGCGACCGTGACGCCAACAGGCTGGTCCACGAAAAGCTCGAAGTATGTGCGGGCATCGCCTGAGGTTGGGCTGGGCGTGGGGCTTTTGGTCTCGGAGAATCGCACATGCTTAAGGTCACATCTGCGTGCCAAGCGAAAATCAATGAGTTGTGAATGCGACAAGTGAAATACAAGAGTGCATGCGGCAAGCAAGAGAACGGCAGTGGCTCAAATAGCGTCTTGATGCACAAGATGGCCAGCCAGGCTATCAGCTGACGATCATTGACACGCAATTTGTGGTGTTCTGCGCAATTTGTGATGCTCTGCGAAAAGCACATAAGCAGGCCGTGGCCAAGGAAAGTGTTCTCACCCCAGCCATGTAGCCAGTAGCCAACGCGCGTCGTCCTGAAATTCTGCACGGTTGCGAGTGACCCCGTTGTAGAAGAAGCGGCCAAAATGCAGCTCATAGTCTTGAGCCAGCCACACTTGGTACTTCTGGGTCTTGATGGGGTAGGTGTCGAGGAAATACTGGAGGAATCCTCCAGTGGCCGGCTTCAAGTCTGCTGGACGTTCTGCTGCGGGAGATGGGTACGTCTTCTTCTGTGCAGCTACTCCGCAGCTCAGGGCGGCCAGCGCAAACACGAGCAACACGCGTCTGACAATGGGGCCAGACATGACGTTATGCCTGCGAAGGGGTGGCAAGAAGCAAACATATTGGAGCAGCTCAGAGGTATCCTGAAACTGAGCCCGTTAATGCAAGCGAGTCGCGGGCAAAGATATGTTGACATGCAAGCCCGGGAATCCAAGGCTGGACTCTCGTGCAAGCTTTCCGTGCAAGTATGCAAGCTCTTGTACGTGAGGTTGTATGTGCAGAAGCAATGCTCACCGTCTGGTAGTCCGCGGGCAGGGTCGCTTCAAACTTATTTTCTTCAAATGCGGCTTTGATTGAGGAGTCTGTTGGGAGTCTGGCAGATTATGAGCTTTGCCAATTGCAAGACGGCTTCTTGTAGCCTGACCTCGCGCGTTGTGAAGGTCACTTTTGAACCTGTGACATTTGTTCATACACATTTCGTAGTCCGCCTGGGAAGTCTTACTAACGGCGCGCAGCTCGCATTTTGCAACGCATGGAGATATCGGCACACAACTTCGGCCTCACATGCTGCATGCATCATCACGCTTGTTCGTTGCCTGTCGCACCAAGAAGCTGTCCGACATGCGGTTGATGATTGGACATTCACGTTACATGAATCTGAACCCGCAATTGAGGGATGGCGCTCATGCAGCAGATGCCACCTCAACGTATCTTACAGCCTGGGGAGTGTGCCCGCGCTTGATGATCGCGTGCACAATCAGTGCTTTTTTGCTGTCCTTTGCAACACACAAGAGAATGAGTGTATGAGTGCATTGTTCTAGCTCAGCTCAGGTGATGCAGTTGAGAGTTGTCGTCAGACCACCTCACATGCGTCGTCATTAGTCATCAGACTGCATGGGTTGGAATACTAGGCAGCAAGCTTGCTGCTGTAAAACTGTAAACATGCCAGCCCTTTTTGGTGTTCCTGTCTGCCAATCGTTGACCATGCCACCCACGATACGTAATGAATGAAAACCTTGCAGAGGCGACTATGGAGGGCCCTTTGTAGGCAGACGAATACCACGTACATTACATCTCGGATTCACTTGAAGTAACACCACAGTAGCCTCCAGTCAACTTGTCAACACCCTTGTCCTAGTCACACCATCCAACTCGGAACCAGCAGTTCTTGATACTTCATTATGCACAGACCAGCGTGGGTACAATTTCAAAACAGACGCCAACGAATGCCATGTTTTGGACCCATGCCCTGCAGCATCTACGCTAAGGACCATGCTACCGACAACTGCCCGTTCCGCACTCCACCACCAGATCCCCTACCAGCCTCCCAACTGCAGGTGTCTGAGTATGGCCTCACAGCATCCACACCAAGCATGGCATTCCACATGTGACGCAGCACCTACCAGTCACATGCACTCCTCAACAGCTGACCTGAGCATCTCATTGAGCTCATGCATAGATCTGCCGTGAAAGGGCAGCATGCGGTGGGGAAGGGCGTACTGCTCCTTATGAGCGGAAGCGGTTCCAGAAGCTCTCGCTGCCATATGAAGCAACGTCAGGATCACTTTACAGTGGCGTAAGCACATTTTTACAGTGCAAGCCATCAACTGTAACACACATGGGCCTACGGAACTCCAACCCAGTTGGCACTACCTTGACACCTGTAACAATAACTGGATGTGATTGGTCGGGCCGCGCTACCGCTGCTGATGTCATCTGTGCCGTGCGCAATTATCTGTGTGCTGACTGGCCCGCCCGCAACTACAGTGCAGTTATCTGTGTGCTGACTGGCCCGCCCGCAACTACAGTGCAAGGTAAACAACTTCTATGCAGTCGGCACATGCTGGTATGGGCATGCAAACCTGGCCAACAGTGTCACACCGCCATTCATGTAGAGTTAGATGACAGATAATGGATATGTGAGCACATGAGAGAGTATTCATGAAACATCGCATCATTTTATTGGTTGCAAGAGTCTGCAATATCATGTAATATCATCAGTGGTTGTACACCACTGTGTGAGCAACGCGTAAAGCAACAAATGACCCAAAAATACTGCCCCAAAAAATCCACACAATGGAGGTGGTTGCCGTACTTCATACAAAATTTATAAACGGCAGCCCTTAGCTTGCAGATAGCCACAACAAGATATGCAGGTTCACATGCCATGCGCGCAGAACATGAGGCGGGCAGTTGACACGTCAGATCAATACGTAATGGCACCGATATACAGAGCAACGAACCAGAAATTATCGAAAAGATTTCATACCGTCGCATACCTGCTGTTTTTTCCTATTGAGTATTCCCCACATTCACACAACACTAGTGATCATGTGTGGTTGATGACAGCAATGCTTAATTCCATGGACGCGGTCCATGTGCATACCTGACCCAGAACCTTCGGCACAAAATGGTTCAATCGCATGGTTCAACCGGACGACATGAGGCCAGGATGCAACTGCTGAGACTGGAATGCCCCCCAGCATCACACCAGATCGCAACCTCTCCAGAGTCGACGTTTGTCTTGTCTTGTCGAAGTTCAAATCGCTGGTGGCTCATCAGGTCGCAAGGTGGTTGTAAGACATTCCGCTAAAGGCCGGAGGGCACACTTAAGCAGGTTCTAAGTGTCACTCGCGGTTCAGAGGGGCTGTGATCAACAGCCATGTATGTATGCTGCACGCATGCACAAGCACTGCACAAACGTCCTATGTCCAGACATTGGTTGCCCACAGCGTGAAGCAACCCAGGCCGCTGCATTGATAATGTCACATCATCAATATACAAGAGCAAAGTGAGTCACAGGGTGTCGCATAACATGCTATTTCACATGTTCAGCGTGTGCGTACATGACAAGTCTTGCGTCTGGCACTTGTTCCGATGATCGAGTTCCCTATGACCACTGCCTGCAGGCGCTATTCCCACCGCATCACTTGTCGCTGCGCCACCCTTCCAAAGCCATGAGCCTTGTACCACCACCCTGCTGCCATTGACTCTGTGCTGTCGCACACATTCAGATTTTGACTTGAAGCGTGCAGGCAGCACAGCAACTGGTGTGCCAGGATGGTTGAGGCTGCTGGCGTCCATGTCTGCTGGTCACTGCTGCTCCTTGCTTGCTAGTCATTGCTGATCATTGCTTGCTAGTCATTGCTGGTCATTGCTGATCATTGCTGGGCACTGCTTGCTGTTCATTGCTCCTAGTCATGCTGGTCATTGCTGATCATTGCTGGTCACTGCTTGCTGGTCACTGCTCCTAGTCATGCTGGTCATTGCTGGTCATTGCATGAGCTGGGGCGGCAGGAGTGCTGGTGAAGCCAGCACGTACACCTGATCTGTTGGCCGCAGCGGGGTGCCGACACCCGGGGCGGTGGACACATAAGGGAAGGCGGACTGGGGGTCCCTGCGGGCAACAGACCACACACACGCACCTGTGATAGATAAGACAACCCACTATGGCGGCAGGGAACGCAAAAGAAGGTGGGCGTCCACCAGATTGCTTAGAGAGAACGAAGGTGCCATGGCCATGCTCAGTGCATCTCAGCATGAGAGGAACCAACATGCCAGAAGCAGCCCAGGGGCACATAGACATGCTTTCAGATGTCTGGAGGCATGCAGCGCTTCCCATGGCGTTCGACTTCCCGCTCTATCCTGCTCCAGAGCCGTCCTGGGTCCAAGCTTCCCTCGCCTTCCTCCTGCCATCGCGCCCCACCTACTCTGTTCTCTGACCTTCTTTCAAGTGCAGACCAAGCCCTTCTTTCATCCGTGCCCAACCTGCTCTGTGCCAGTGGTGACCTTTGCTGCCTCGACACACCCCGGACCCTCCCCTCGCCCTCACCTCCGGTACAACCCAATGGGCAGCATGTTGTTGGATGTGCACTCCATGAAAAGGCACTGCCTACATATTGCACACATGCAACACAAGGCTTGTACGGCCGACACAGTTTGCGGCCCACTTCTCACACATGGGCAAGTCCTGGTCACACTGCACGTGATGGTGTGAACACAGCAGGTGTGAATTGGCAGAGTGTATCACACCAAGTCACACAAATGACCCATGCAGTACGATTGTGAGGTGCTGTAAGGGATGGCGTGAACACAGATGTGCATCGATGTTGGAGTTGCTTTACTGCTTGGACATGTGAACATTACATGTGTTTGAGGTGTTTTCAGTTTTGCTTTTTTTAGACGGAGTTCAGCTTCTATTCAGTTGACCCAACATTCAAACTTGTGTGGAGACTGCATACCAGACCAGGAGTGTCCCAGTACTGGCAGTGCTTCACCGTGTACCAATGCAATGTTGATTGAACATACTCATGCAAGCCTTTTTGGGTGAAGTGGTTTGTCTCTGGATCCCATGCCAATGTGGCAGTTCAAGCAGTCACACCACAGCGTCTATCAACATGTTGTTGCACCACCCAAAAACATTGTCCCAGAAATGGCAAACTTTGTTTTTTGTGAGTTGGTCTACTTGTACAACACCAGTCTACGGCATGGCACAATCCGGCTCTCAGTGCATCGCACACTGGACGAGCCACACACCGCACCCACCATGTGAAACCAACTCCAGGCGTTTCTTGCCTCTCAGGCGTTCTAGCATGCAGCAGTTCAGACCAATCTAGTTGCGGGAAGTGTCTGTTGGTGAGGCAGTCTGTCAGCTGCAGCAGGGGAAACAGGTGCACGTACGCCGCCTTGGACGCATGGTGCCACTGAACCTCACGTGCATGGTTGCCTGGTGCCACGTCAGGGCCAGCACTGCTCTCATGCGCGCCTGCTGCCACACACAAGGCACATGCAATCCTTCAAGGCAAGAAGATGCCTCACAAGCAGATGAGACTGTTGCGCACAGGCGTTGCTTCTCGCAGAGCCACGTTCAAGGCAAGCGCACAGTAAAATAGAAGTTGCACACAGTTGCTGTTCTTGCAAGGTTGTCTCACAAAGTGCGAACAGGTGCTGGTTCTTGCAGAGCCACATGAACTCATGCAGTTGTGCATCTGAACCGCATGCCTGCAACGGAGCAGGAAGCACTCAGGATTCGGCTGTGAACACATCCAGCCGTGATTCACATTGTACTATGATTGTACACTGATGCATGCAGCTTGATTGCACAGCACGCGTGCCAGCACCCGTGCAGAACGGGACAAAGATCAGAGTGGTCTGCTTGGCCATTCCAACCACCGACCTGCTGTATCTGGTTCGTCCGTGACTTCAGGTGTCTGCTGCTGCTGTGCCGGTTGCGATGGCATGCCTGACTGCTGACTCAACAGTGTGAATTCAGCCGTCACTGACTCCTCCACCTCCTCTCTGCCCACGTCCCACACACCCATTATCTTCACCAGAATTTGAACCAGCATCGGGTTGAATAACACCTGCACAATGCAGTGTATGAATGCATTTTATGCGCCACATAGCACCACACCCAGAGAACGCAAGTGAGACAAACATGCTGTCGGCATGGACTCGCCATGCCGAAATCAAAGACTGGGTCGCCAAGACACCATGCGGCACCTGCAACAATCGCATGCAAGGTTCAGGTAGCAGGGCAGATCCTGCCCCTCGATTTGGTTGCATTAGCCCTCTCCATCGCTTGTTCCCTGTCGCCCACCCACTGATACCAGTGAGTGAGTGAGTGAGTGAGTGAGTGGTGAGTGGGTGAGTGAATGCGTGCGTGCGTGCGTGCGTGTACTATCACATCAAACAGAAGATGGCTCCAGCGTCATATCCTACTACTCGCGCCAAGGATATGTGCATGCATGCATGCACACACCGCATGCACTCTAGATACAATTGCCCACTTCTGTGCTTCGGACTTCAAAATGAAGACTCCAATCCAGCCGTTCTGAGCTCATTGTTAGAGTCCCACCTACAACCTTCACACCTGTGCAAACAGCTTGTCCACCACAGTTGAAGTGTACACTGCCCCGCACGCCAGTGTGGGGGACAGCCCGGGGTTGGCGCTCAGCACCCGCTCGATGTGGCGCTCCGCTACCCGCTGCGGGGAGCGCTTCTTACAGGAGCCTTTGAACGCCGTCACCTGCATGCGGCAAACACAACAAGTGTGCCTGATTTCCCTGCCACGGGTGCGCATGATGGTTTGAGTGCAGTACGTCCACTGGATTGTCTCACGAAGGTGGTTTTACTACCTTTCCTGAAACTTTTCCCCCCTGAAAAGAGTTGTAGGTCAAATGTTTGAGGTTGGCTCGGCAGCATACGCGACGGCCCATTCACTCGTTGGCCCATTCACTCGTTGGCCCATTCACTCGTTGGCCCATTCACTCGTTGGCCCATTCACTCGTTGGCCCATTCACTCGTTGGCCCATTCACTCGTTGGCCCATTCAATCGTTGCAGATGCCAAAGAGCAGGCAGAGGAATGTGTAGGAGTGGCCAAGCAGTGCAAACAACAATTCTGTTGAACCCAGGGGTGATTTCTTTGACGACAGTGCCCTGCATTGCCGACCCCAAGCTTGCCTTTCCCTCTTAACACCTGCCACAAGCGTTGCATGTGTGTGTCTGTGTGTGTAAGCACATGGCCTACAAGCAAGTTTGGATTGGCCGCTGTTTGGAACCACACATTGAGCCGTATGGAGTATGCAGACAAACTGTAGCACAAGGTACGCATGCCCAAGGCAAATTGAAGCTGGCTTGGACTGGCCACTGTTTGCTCCTGCTGACTCCAGCAGATGTTTTATTTTGCGTCAATCCCCTCCTTGGCCAATTTCAAACTTGCGATGCTCTCTCAACCACCGCCATGAGCATCGAATGTGTGTGCAAGCACTTGTATGTGCATTGCATGCCCCAGAAGCCGTCTTGGACTGGCCGCTGTCTGCCCGACGCCTACCGGCACACAGCACTCCGCGCAGTCCTCCCGCCAGCGGATGCGCATGCCGCCCTGCAGGGCCGTGCGCTTGGCCTGCACCGAGTGCAGGGCGGCTTCCTCGCGCCGCGCCAAACGCTGTCGGACCGGCGGCCACTCGCTCCCTAGACCGTCCTGGGTGGCCTGCATGGAAGTAAGCAAACTTGAATTGAATATCAAAGAACTGGATTAATAGCAAAGGCGGCCACTCGCTCCCTAGACCGTCCTGGGTGGCCTGCATGGAAGTAAGCAAACTTGAATTGAATATCAAAGAATTGGATTAATAGCAAACAATTGAATACTAAAAAAGAATACGAAGTAAATGCACGCAAAGCACCACGGACTTTGGATGTCAGGTGCCGCAAACTCATCATTGCTGTGCTGGGTGCATGGCATTGCAAAGGCCGCTACTGGGGCAGCTGAAGGGACACAACACAGCGCATGTAAGGCAAGTGCCACAGGCACTCAATACCATGGCAAGGCGTGCTGACCTTTGCACCGGCTCTCATACTCTGATTAGTCCAAGCGTGGCTCGCTGCTAACGTGAGATGCATGGACTGACCCTGTGCAGTCATTTTGATATTACACGAGCCTGTTCAACCCGTTGTGCCCCACCTCCGTGCGCCCGCTGCCCTGCCTGCCCGCTCCCTTCATGTTTGCTCTCAGGACGTGTGTGTGCCCCTGGAACCCGAACAACGGTCCGTAACCATTGCACGAGCATTCACATCATTGCCTCGGCCGCTGCCGCTCTCGCCCCAGTACATCTCCCCCCTCCTTACACCGGCCATGACCAGGCAAGCCATGCTTCTTACTCAGATGCGTGGTTCATGATAATCTCGTGCCATCCTCTGTTCCACTTGTGGGGCGATACAGCTGTAACAAGACTCGCACCAAGTACTGCCGTCTCCCTCCCCTGCCCCTCCCCTCACCTCCTGCTCATCTTGTGTGCCATCAACCTGCACACCCGTAGCCGTTGGCAGCCCCGACCCCTGCCTTGCCCCGCCCGCCCCCGTCTCCAACCCCCGCGAGTAGGGGCCCTCCCCCAGGCACAGGGGCAGCAGGAAGGGCACTGTCATGGGCAGGATGGCCTCGGACCACACCTCCAGCGCAGCCCCCACGTAATCGCAGTAGTGGTGGAGGTTACTGCATGGCCAGACACCCAGTCACAAAGCATATATTCGCCAGTGCATAACAGCGTGTACATGCCACTGAGTCAGTAGGAATTTACTGGAATGCCGGACAGAGCTTTCAGTCCCCAGGATTCGATGGGTACTTCTGGCCTTGTCTGGGACTGTTATGGGCAGACACCTGTTTACACACTGGATGGTGCACATGAGCAGGAGTTGCGTCAGGTGACTGTGTGCCAGCACTGCAATGGACGCGTCCTGATGCAACGGGCATCTAGCTGGTGTTGCTTTGACTGGATTGTGGTGTGGCAAACCACCGGACCAGCGCACCCTTCCCCTGATTTTGCTTTGACTGGTTTGTGGTTTGCTCAACCACAAGGCCGGCACACTCTGATTGCACTCCTACCTGCGCTCCTCCCAGTGTCCCGAGGCAACTGGCATTTCGCTGGTTTGTTTTTGCTAACCTGTCGCCCAGCCAACCTGCACACCCTCCCACCTGCACACTCTGATGGCCTGCGCGTCCACCTCGCATGCCTCATGCCCCAGCACTGACTGCTCGGAGATGGAGGCGAGGTTGGGCAGGACCAGCGCTCGCACAGTGCTGCGGACAGGACAACAAACGAGCCCAGCTGTTTGTCGGTTTCAATACGTTGTGAACAAGCGAGGCAGTGCTTCTCAAGCTGTAAACCTACCAGCACGTGCTCTATGACTTACCAGGGCCGCCAAGAAGCTCAGGACATGCAGGTCAGCACACTTTTGGATCAGTCACGTGAACTGTGTACTGCCAGCAAACCATCCACATCAAACACCTGCCATCAGCGGCTAGCCGAGCCGGATTCATGACTTGAGCTTGTTACAGAGGGCTTTGCTATGTGCCTCTCTTGCTATAACTGTCCCAGCGCGAAAAGCGTAGGTAAAGATGCATACGGCCAATGCCCCACAATTACTCAGATCAGATCTGGTCAAATGACGCCCGCTGAATGCACTGATCCAGAGCTTAACATGGAGCCACAGGCGACTCGCCCGCAAGGAACTGAAGGCGGCCCATGACCCCTATCGCTCTATGCCCATTCACCATCCCATGCCCCACAGCTACTCAGACCAGACATGGTCAGGTGACGCCCTCTGCTCGCAGTGATAGAAAGCTGAAGGGCTGAACATGAAAGCACAGCAACAAGATCCATGGCCATGGCTGACCCTATTGCCTGTATCCCTGCTCACCATCCGGCGGGCAGGTGCAGCTTCCTTAGGTCGGCCAGGTGCAGGGGGTTGCCCCGCAGGTGCATCACCTCAAACTCAGGCTCAATCTGACACGCCTGCGAGAAGGCTTGTGCAAACAGGCAATCAGGCGGGCCAAAAAACTGTTTGCCAGGTCTGGGACATTTCTCCATACATCATCTCAGTCACATTCCACAAGAACTGTCCAGAACTGGCAAACCGCTTTTTTTGTTGGGCCAAACAACATGTTAAGCAGGCAACACACGATAGAGCAACACGCTCCACTGCTTAGTTGAGAGTGCCGCACACATGCCATCTGAGCGAGCAGGCACAGATACAGCTGGTCGCAAGCCTAGCATGCTAGACATAGATATCTTGCAATTGCTCCAACAACTTTGCCATTGTAACTAGTTCAAAAAAGTTTTAATAGGCTGAATTGTCATCTGTCCCTCAGTTGCGGGACACGCCCGTTGTGCACATTGCATGCATCGGTACGGACGTTCAAAGACAACAACAGTGTGTACGACTGCTCAGCCAGGAATGCAAAGTGCCAGCATCTGAGCCAGCAAGTGTGTTACAAGCTAGTCACAAGCCTGGGCATGGGCTTATTGTGTAAAGCATATCTTGCCATCAGCGCCACCACCATGTTCATTGCATGCATGCATGCGAGGCCGCATGTAGGCAGGCTCTACACGCACCTGCATGTCCGACAGCCCTTCGGGGTCCATGATCACCACCCGGCTGTGCCTGATGCTGCACAACCGGCTGGGCTTTGACCCCTGGTCCGGGGAGGCAGACGCACTGGTCTGCTCCAGGGCCGCCAGCTCGGGTCGCACACCTCCTTTCCCTTTCCCATCCCCTTCCCCTTGCCCGGCTTGGAGTCCAGGCACACCCCTGGCCGCATCGGCCCTTGGCCACAATGCCGGTTGCGCGCCTTGACCTCCGCCTTCGCCTTCCCCTCCACCAGGGCAGCGCCTGGGCTCAGGCGTACGTCCCGCTGAAGCGCGGCCGGCTGTCACGTTGCTGTGCACTCCGCAGCTGATGGCGGCCAACAGGGCATCGATGTGTTCAAAACACGAGGTGCCTGAAGACAGGCGCGCAATGGCAGCGTTTGTGTGCGTGAACAGGCGACAGGCTCATGGAATACAACACTTGGTTGGCCAGTCCTAGGCATCCCGCCCATTACTGTTGGGAAAAACGAGCTCAAGCTGGCAGCCAGCAGACTCAGCAGTGCACACATGCATGCAGCCCAACAGCACAGTTAACCATTCTGGATCTGGTGTGTGGCACCATGCACCGACTCATCCCACGTCAGGCGTTTGCTCAACAGCGGACATAAAAGGCAGCTCCAGAGAGCAGTGTAAACACAAGTGCAGCTCCAGTGCACAACTACCAGTGACGCTGGCAGGCACCATCCATGCCCTTGACTCATCCCCCATGCAGGCGGCTGCTCATGCCGCATGTGGCGCACCCGTAAAGAGTATGATGTCCGTATGCCCGTTTTCCCATGTGAGATCATCCACGCGTGTGAGCGGCTGAGCGCGTGAGATGCGCCTGAGCCGCTGCGCCCCGCTGCGAATGGTCCAGCCGCCCTGCGTATTCTGGGCCCGGCGCTGGATACTCGACCGAGGGCTGGGGCCGCGCGCGCTGGGCGCAAGCAGCAATCAAGAGTATGCCAGGGTTTACAAGCAGCAATCAACAGTATGCCAGGGTTTACAAGCAGCAATCAACAGTATGCCAGGGTTTA
>QAXH01004249.1:349-17290 GCA_004335635.1 Chloromonas sp. AAM2 | reverse complement strand
ACCAACACATTAGCAACATATCTCACAGCCAACAGACTTGTTCACTTGTTCACCTGCGTCTGCCAACTCTGTCCCAGAATTGGTTCACACAGTCCCTCCCACAACAGGTGCTGTCCTACTATGCCATAGTTCTTATCACCCACACTACCGTGTACCATCCAACCCCTCAACACCACACCCCAGTCTTACACCACACTGAATCAGCTGCATGCTCACTCAGAGTATTCACACCGTTGGCAGAACACACCAAGTTGTCCCAAGTCTGGCAGCACCATGTCGTCTACCATTTCACACCCCACCGCCACATCTCAGTCTCACACCACACTAAACTTGACCAACCCAACACCCTCCATAAACCATCCCACCATAAACCATCCCACCAGTGACACCATCCATAAACTGTCCCAGAACTGGCAAACTTCTTTTTTTTATAATGTCCCTTCTCCACATAAAATTCGTATATGGGGCGTCAGCACACTAGACTGATTTATTTGCAGTGGGAAGTTGTGGCAATCGACTTGTACAGACGGCGTCAGTCCCATGTACTTCCTGCTCTGCCCTTGCTGTTACATTGTACTTCACAGTTGCGACATGCACCCCACCAGTCCATTTCTCTGTTTCCTTCAAATGCTCTTACTCCATGTGTACCAGTCTGAGATGTAACGAGACCACAATGACTTGTGGCAGGCGCGCAACTCAGACGACCACTGCAACCTTTGCTGGCTCCAGATGGACCGTTCCGGTGTACTCCCCAGCTGTCAACAGGTTGGGGTTTGGCCCTTCGGCCGTCAAGGTGGTGTCGCCCTTGACAATCACACCTGCAAGTGTGTGTGCAACACATCGCACTGTGTGGTGCCTGCTTTTGCGAAGCTGTCCATGCCATGCCATTCACTCATCACGCCAAGCTGTCACTTGGAGGCCTGGCAACTGAATGCGCCACTTGGAGGCCTGGCAACTGAATGCGCCACTTGGAGGCCTGGCAACTGAAGGTGCCTTGCGAGTTACAAAGCTGTGGTTACCACGTGATACAGTTGTTTTTCCAAACACTACTATTATGACTATTATGTTACGTCAACCTATCATGCTCTGCCATTCCCTTCAAGGCCTGGCAGCTGAAGGTGCCTTGTGCAGCTGAAATCACCCAATAACTCAAGTACCAGTGTTACTCGAGACTATCAACTGCCCTGAGCCGTTTCTGTGCATGTAGGATGGTCAGCAAGCTCAAGACCCCTTCATGCAAGCAGCCCTCTCGGCACCAGTACTAGCAACATTCGAATGTCAGAATTCATGGCCAGGCTTCCACTGGTATATTCAAGACCAGGCTTCCAAAGCCACGAAGCGTGCCAGTACCAGCACTATTGATCCTATCCAATGCCCTTCCTCTCGCACCTTTGCTGAATGCCACTGGTCCCTTGACGGTCAGGCTGGTTGCCTGGCACAGGCTGGGCTCATTGCCCTGTGGCACCAGCGCTTCAAGCGCATCAACCAGCTTGTAGTGCGCATCGTCCAGCTTCACAAGAGGCATCTGAGGCAGGAAGGAACGCACAGCAGCAACTCCTCACACAAACACATTCAATTGTAGGGTGCGGGGTCTGCTGAGGGTACTGATGCGGCTACTGCCCGCATCATCAGTAGCCACACTAGCCTGAGGGCCAACACAAGGGAACTGATGACTGCGGGTTTGATCATTCAACAGCAGCTTGTGATCAATGGAGAACTAGGCAATTGGTCTGGCCACCTCCCAAAGACGGGTGACGAAGACGGGGGCGCAGACAGGAGACAGAGACGGGAGATGAAGACGGCCCAAAACTTGCCGCTTGCCCCCCGGTTATTATGCAGCATCTCACTTTGGGAATGGTTGCCTCCACCGTTGCGTCCTCAGCCAGGCGGTATGCGTCCGACCTCAGCAGCAGCAGGTCCCCGCACGTCTTGACAGGGGCGAAGCGCGACCGGGGCACCACCACAGCACCTGCATATGCACAGCCATCCATGCAATCGCTCAGCAGCACATCAAGACAGCACATGTCTATAAAAGAAGCCTTTTGTCTGCAGGAAATGGGGTGAGTGCAATTTGCAATTGAATGGTGAACTAAGCAATCGGAGCCAAAAGATAACTGGCAAACATTTTTTTGCTGATAGGCAGCCGAGCCATGCGGGCGTGACAAGTGCACCACAAGCAGTCGCTTGACGACTTGGTTTGAAACTCAACAATGCAGGTGGCGTGCAAGCCAGCAGTGTCGTGCGCCACCGCGTGGGGCAACAGATTGCAAGCAACCAGGCCTGCCGTGAAAGGCAGTGAAGTCAAGGCGAACAGGCTGTTGTACACTGTGTACACAATCCAAGCTTACCTGCGGTGGAGAAGCATTCGATGGCTGAGCCCATGGCAGTCTCCAGCTGGAAAACGGGCGCACTCTTGCTGTCACGTGGGTTGACAGTCTGCGTGCAAAAGAATTTTGAGCTGAGTATACTGCAGTATTGACCCGGGTACTGCCCTTGTACAAGGAGCAGGTGCTGTACTGTTGAATGACACGATCCCACGTTTGGCTGGGAAACAAACGAATTGGTGAATGTCGGACTGTTCGCAGAACAGCTGGCTGGGTTGCTGGATACAGTGCCCAAATGACCACATGGTACTGTTGCCGGTTGTTATGCTTCAGTTCTGCTGACGACATACCATCCACATGCACATTGGTGGATATACCATCCGCATGTTGCCTGAATACCTTTTTGTTCTTGATGAGCGGCAGTCCTAGCGCCCCCCCTGCAGAGGCCATCTCCGCCTGCAGCTGCTCCAGGTCCACCCACAGGTTGTTAGTGTTGAAGTACCTAAGGCCAGAGAAGAGGAAGAGATGCAGAGTGAAGTAATTGGGTGCAAAGGGACAGGTGGAGGTGCATGCCATGGCAGATGGTTCGCCTTGACATATGATGACATGTGTTGAAGACTCAGGCAGGCAAAGTTGCAGGCGAACAGGGATGGAATTGGTGCAAAGTTTGAAGGCGGGCAAGGATGAAGTGATGAGCCTGGCAGGCACACTCCCACGGCCTATTGATGCCACCATTTGATACCAACATAATTGTTCTGAACTTATCATACACAGCTGGCCACATACACTCATCCCTGTTTGATCAGTTTGCGCTGTTGAGATCTGAATGTTTTATCCTAAAGCAAAGCTCTCTGGCGTCAAACAACACACACATGATCAGATTAGTGCTATGGCGTGAAAGAACACTCTGATACAAACAGCACACGTTATTGAAAAACTGTCACCCATGTGCAGAGCAAAATGACCCGAGTTGGCTCTTGTGAAAAGTTGAGTTTGAGGGTGGGCAAGGTGAGTTGATAGTTCTAGACCTTTCACAGACAGTGCGTTGTTGAGACCTGATTGTTCCATCCTGCAGCGTGGAAGTTTGGGGCACATGTAATGTTCATGGGATGCGTCTGCTGCAGCCGTGTGTGTTGATCGACATCAGAGCGCTCTTCCATACTTGATTTGGCCGTATGCGTTGGGTGTGAGAACTGATTGCTCGATCCTAAAGCATGACAAAACGCTTGAACGTCAAGCAACACAAACTTGGCTGAAACAAACCGCGCATTCTCATTTGTGCACTGACTTGTGCTTTTGCACGTCCTCAAACGCCCCCTTGTCCTCATCGGGGCACATGGCGCTCTCCCGCAGCATGAACTTGCCGTCCGCCTTGCGCTGGCACAGGTGACCGCCCTTTTTGTCGGCGGCAGTGCGCTCGCAAACCTGGGGCGACACAGGGGTGGCATGGCATCATTACGCTTCATTTTGTTGGAGTATTGCATGCTGTATGTAGTTAGTGGCATACCGTACTAATGTATTCCCCAAGCGATAAATATACAAACAATTCCATCCACCCATTGTTGTACGGCTTAAATTGATCGTAGGTACCCAACCCTCGGTGCGCCGGTCTCACAACTTCCGCTAGGCACCTACGCTGATCCCTCAATAAGCACCCCCAGACTAACCCCAGGAAAACCTAGCAAAATCCATGGATGCGTCGGACCCACAACTTCAAAAAGACACCCCCATACTGACCTCCATAAGGAACGCCTTCTTTGAATCAGCAAAGTACTGCAGCAGCTTGAGGTCCAGCGTGGCGCCTAGGTTGTCGCTGTTGCTTACAAACAGATACCTGGAGCCACGGAAGACGAGGTGAGCAGTCGTAACACACAATGATGATCACTCACTCAATCGCGACATGGTGCACACCCTGCAAGCATATGTCAGCTGGCAGATTCTGGCATAAGAGCACTCTAACTCAGGTTACGTGCTTCCTGTCGTCCTGATGCCGTACCCCCTTGACCCGACTGGTACATAGGCCACAAATGAACAAATGGTCAAACAATGACGCTAAAAGATCTACGAATGACCTGGTGCTGTAACGCTCTTACTGCAAATGCAGAGTGCTGCGATTATGCAGAGTGTGGGATGTACTGCAGATGCCAGGAGATCTCACTTCTTTCCGCTCGCAACAAGTGCGTCGAGCATGCCCGAGCCGAGCAGCGAGGGGTAGATGTCCCCATGTCCGGGCGGGCACCACTCGGCCTCGGGGTTCGGCGGGTAGGAAGCGGGAAGCATGGTGGTGGCGTCAACCTTTGGACTGGAGTTCTGCATTAACTCGATGTTGGGCTCCTGCAAAGAGCGACCATCACACGCATAGAAAATATACACAGTGTGCGTGGCCTGCAAAACCATCTATTGCATCAACGACATCCTCATGTCAGGCGAATGCTAACCTACTACCCTGCACTTCAGCTTGTCAATCACTGCCCTGCATGTATATAGAACGATCGTGCGTACACACCCAGGCCTTGCAACCCATCTTGTTTCAGCCAGCGGATACAGGTATCATGTATGCACACCCAGACCTTGCTGATCTGCCCGTCTGCCATGCAGCACCTCCCCTGCATTGGCACGTGTGGTAACAAGCTATCCAATTTGAGCCAGTCCGTCCCCGCTCACATTGAGCAGGTCGGCATGTGGTGACGCGGCCAGGAACGCCCTGGTGTCCGCACTCGTGGTGAAGCTGTTCATGAGGATGAACTCCACCTTGGAGTCATACGCAGCGCGCATGTGCTTCACCTGGGACGTTACAGCATAGAATGCAATAAAATGTGCATCGCTTAGTGCATGTCACGGTACAGCGCTCAGGTATAAGGCAACAGGTAACAGTTTGGTTCGTTGTTGTTGTTATCTGCCACCTCGTCATGGCTTGAAACAAGGTGCAGTACACGGGCTGGGTCGCAAACAGGGGTGTTGTGTGGTACTGTGCTATTGGCAGTCCTCTTGGGCTCCTCGCTCAATGCCAAACAAGGCCTGCTAGCAATGCAGAGGTTGCATTTGACGCTGGGTAAACACCTAATACCCGAAGCTGGGCGCAAACAGAAGCTGCGAAACAGCAGTATGCGTGTCATAACGATGAAGCTGGATGAGGACTCGAGAGCTGGAGATACAAGGCTACACACAAGCCAGGAGCTCCAGAACCACAGCATGCGTGTGATTAACAAGTCAGAATTCTCGTGCGCCCATTTCAGCTGACGGCAGTTTGCTAAAAGCAGGTAATGCGTGATTACGTCCGCTGCATTGGCATGATTAGGCTGCACAGGCCGGAAGCTGTAAATCCGTCATCTGCAGCCTGCAAGCAGCCATGCAATGATGGTGATGAAGCCAGGCTCCCCATGTCCCCCTGCCCGCTGACCTGTTCTGCAATGAGGTCCAGGAAGGTGCGCCCATCCTTGACAGCCTGCATGGCAACATGCATGAGAAAAAACACTTATCCACACCCACCGACATCTTGCAACCGTCCGTGCTTTGATGTTTCTTGCCACTCCAATCGACCCATGGAGTTTCTGATCGGCTGGGTTTTCATTTGTGTATGCGTTAGTGTGCACCGAATTGAGGCTCACTCACCAGCAGGCTCTTTGCCTTCTCCAGTCCCATGCTCGTTCCCAGACCACCATTCAGCTTGAGCACGGCAGTCTTGCTCAGCAGGGCCTGCAAGCAGCAGTGGCAACACATGGCTGCAAGGCTTGCACCACCACAATGGTGAGGTGTGTACAATGTTACTGCATCTTCAAGCAGCTGCCAGTGCTCGCTCCCATGCAACAAGGGTTGACTGGTGTAGCTGGTCCGGCATGTGTGTGTACACTGTTGCCACCACACATGAGGTGTGCACACTGCTACTCGTTGCCAGCACTCAGCGCTGTTAGGCTTTGCACAGACATTCTGCTCCAATGCAATAAGGGCTTACTGTTGCAGCTGCACCACTGTGCACCGAAAGTAACAGCGTGCGATTTTCAACCATTGCGGCCCTGTCGGTTGTCTTCGGTCGGTTGTCTTGCATGAGTTTTGTATGGACTGTCACACAACAGGTTGAGCTCGGTACTCTGTGCATGTGACGTGCGCCTGATGTCCCGCCATGCTGAGCCAAGCCTTTCATGTCAGGCATTGCTGCCCGGCGTTGCTTTGTGGGCTTGTGCATCCGCTGTCATGCACACGTGTATTGCTTTTGTGTGTCGATTCCACTGTAAGATCCCTCCTACCTCCTTTGGCCTTCCACCATCTGAATCTCGCTAGGTTCATGGCTTTTTTGTTTTTGTTGTTGTTGTTTACATGGCCTTCAGTTCGGGAAGGGCTGCTAGCTTCATGTCTGTAAAGCGTGGGTACAGACACAGGTACTTGCATCCCAGTGTCTGCCATGCATGATGGTCGCACCTTGATACCTGCCAGCTGGGCTTCTGGTAGGCTGGTCAGGTTTGGCAGCTCGGTCACAGAGTCGATCTCACTCTCTGGAACCTGTGATGGCGGGCATTCAAAGAGCACACTAAGGCACGCAGTTGCATGCAACGTAGCATGGCACACCAATGTGGACCAGTGTTCCGCTGAGGTAATGCACAGTCAAACATTTACGTAACGCTAAAGCCATGCCCTGGCATGATCCATGCTTGTGTGTGGCTGTATCTAATATAGCTATATCAATGATAGCATCAGTATGTACTTTACAGAGTCTCTACTTGACAGAGTCCAGGGTGAGACACTCTGTGATCTACACCCACTGCACCTGACCAAGCCCATTCCAGGAGGCTAACACAGCCCATGTGAACTGTTGTGTGACACCAGACATCCACTGTGTGACCTACCCACCCACCAGGCCTGTGACACCAGCTGCAAGCTGCTCGAAGTTGGATTTGAATGCGGCGATGGCAGCATCGTTGAGGCCAGCAGCCTTGCACTTCTCAGCAAAAGGCTCAAAGGACGCCTGGACAGGTCAGCAACCGAAGTCCATGTTCATGATATGTTGTGATGGGAGCAGCTGGGCCCATGATGGCAAGCATTGGGCCATGTCCTTGCTACGGTGTGAGCAGTTCTTGCTGTTGACGCAGGGCTGTGACACTGTGTCAATGCGAATCGCCATTGTAACGAGATACCGAGCACGCTTTGCGTTCAAACTGATCCTTAGATGATCGATTGGCCTGGCACAGCTGCCAAGCGGGCAAGCCAATGCGATCTGCGGCTTTACTGAGCTGTCAAGAAGCCTGCAAGGTAGCTGCAGCGCAGGTAATCCTCACCATCGGATCCTCTTTTCAGTATATCCGGCAAGGTGCAAGTGCAGCGCGCGATGGAAGTTACGGGAGTGTCGAGATAAGCGAACCAATCCCGTCAACACTGCATCCGATCAGTGGCCAGGCCGGTCAAATAAGAAACGGGATTTGCGAAATCTGACGCTGACCTGACGCTGGTGTGAACTGTGGCCTTAGTAGGCACACTCTCTGCTGCTTTTGTCTCTACTGCTTTACAGCGCCGCGGTTACGACTGTATGATGGCATGCAGCCCAGCTATGGTGGTTGCTAGGAATAGAAGCACGTGCTGCGCGTTCAACACAAGGGTGAATGCAGAGTGCTAGTACATAAGCTGGCCTTGTTCTAAACCTCCCTTCGTGTGCTCACAATATACAACTGCTGCAAGCTATAGCCTAGCAGTGATGTTCGCTTCGCTGAAGGAGCTTGTATGAGCAAATGATGAAAGCGGGTTATCGTATTCCAATGAACAAAAACGGGCAAACCGACTGCAGTTGGACCAGACCAGGCGTACACACGCAAAATATAGTTTGAATTACAGTTGAAAGCAAGACATACCCGAGAAAGCCAACGCAGGAAGGCCTACATTGAGATTGTGCCTTGAAGAATTTTGTAACTTGCGCAAAAAAAAGATGTTTGCCAGTTTGTGTACATGCGTCCCCAGGCAGGTTTATATGCTTTGCAGCATGCAGTCGATAAGCCATGCATTCAAAAAGCAATACAGTCAACAAGACCTGGGATCAAAAACAAGGGACCAGCGAACAGTATGTGTGTGTCTGAATGTCCGAGACGTAGGCTTATTGCATAGTCACCCATTAGGATGAGATAGAAGTGCAACTCATGAAATATCCCACAGAATACGAAGCGTGGTTTGCCAGTTTTGCGTCATTGCCCGGACCAAAACTGGCCCAGAGTCAGTGTATGCCTATTTACCTTTGCCATGTCACACCACTGCCTCCTGTATCATTCTCACAAGAGGGGAGGGACACCAACCCGTACTATCCTGTCCGCAAACCTCGTTAAACCTGAAATGGCCTGATAAAAGTGTTGTCTCTCTCAAGCGGACACATCAGTCGTCTCTGCCAAAGTCAAAACCAGATTGCCAAAACCAAGCTGCCAAATTTCACCCAATATCACTCATACCTTCCGGACAGCTTATCGTTGTTAGGCCAGCCGTCAAACAAAACGAATCAAAGGTGCACGTTCTCATTATGTACAGATTCAGTCTCTCATGCAACGCTGTTCGAACCTATTTCAGCCATCAAACGGCTGGATGCCACCCCTCGTGTGCGCAAACCATTACAGCCCGGTAAAGCTAGTAACCTGGTATCACTTTCCTGTCTGTTAATAAACGTGTGTCGATGCAATTCAATTGTGTTCGTTGTCACGTGATCCTCATTGCTGCAAAGCCAGCATCCATATGGAGCCTTGGCTGCTGGCAGCCACTAGGTGGCGATCTGCACACCTCCACGCCAAGCTGCTGATGAACGGCTGGCCTCCCTTGCTGGCCCCCGGCTGGGCAGCTGGCGGGGTGGGCAGAGCGTGCCTGATGCCTGGCGATGAGAGGGGCTTGTAGTAAATGACCACCTGCGCAACAATTACTTGACAGCACCAGTGAAGGTTTGGCAGACTGGCACTGTGGGCCATTGCAGGCGTGAGAGAACGGGTGACAGGCCAGGAGGTAAGCAACGAACAACCACAACCACCTGAATGATGGCACCAATGAAGGCTAGGCAGACAGGCAGATTGCCATTGCATGAAGGCTAGGCAGACAGGCAGATAAGACTATTTGTCATTGCAAGCACAGCAGCCGTGGCGAGGAATGCCATGGACGTGACAACACAAATGAGCAAGTACACGTACAGCAGGTCAAGCAGATTTCTGTGAGGGTACGAGATCAGCACACAAAATACCACATGCGGAAGTGGCCAGTAGGTAGACAGGTGGACAGTGAGTGGAACTAAAACGCGGCAAGTGCACACACGAAAGTGCACAAACATTTGCATAAGGAAGCCACGCGTGGATGACGGCTGTGGGTCAGCTCAAAGACTGGCACACTTGCGGGCGGATAGCAACTAACCGTAACCGTGCTAACCCACCTCGTTTGTTTCCGATCCAGCCGCAATCAGATCCCGGTCAACCGACAGTCCCACGAAATTCCGCTCGTTGACGTGACCGGAGTAAGACCTCACACACATGCCGCCGCCGCTGGCCCCTGCGCCGCTGCTGCTGCCGCCAGCTATGCTGCCTACCAGGTCCCACAGCCTGAGGCTGCTGTCCGTGGAGGCGCTGACTAGCTCGGTGCAGCTGGCCCAGCGCACGTATGAGACAGCTTTGCTGCAGGGCAGAAGGATCACGCATGAGAATGAGCTCCTGGATATAAATGTTGCGAAGCATCGTGCTGGTGCTTTGCTTAGGGTGGGGGCGATGTAGGCAGCTGCCATGCCTAGACTGTTTGGCCTACAGCGCCAAGCTGCAGAATCGCAGTGAGCGACAAGATACTGATAAATGATGCTGATGATGTATAATCATGGACGCAAACCCCTGGCCTTTGCATTAAGAAGCCCCGTGGCCTGGCAAACTCCATATCACATCAAACCAAACGCACCAATGAAATGTAACGTCATTGAAGGCAGAAGCAGCCACGCACAGTCAATGGCAAACTTGCAGCTACATGTGTCATTGATTGTTGTATGATGACTACACGTGCTTGACAGTTGGAGTAATAATTCGGCTGAGCACCTAAATTGTTCGGTCTGCAGCATCGCAAGCTGCAAAATTGCAATAAGCCAAAGGCCATGTAGTGTTGTAGGCACTAATGCCGTGATCAGTGCCCCCCACCTGTGGCCCGCCAGGCTGGCTAGGGGTGGTGTGGCGCCGCCCGCCTTGCGCAGGTCGTACACCAGTGCCGCGTGCGCCGCCGAGCCCACCGCCAGGTAGTGCGCGTCCCAGGGGTTGTAGCGCACGCTGCACACGTTGGCGCGCGTGTCGATGGTGGTGCAGGGCTTGCCGTCGCGCGCATCCCAAACCTGAAGGCAAGCCAGGTCCGGTGTTCATATCTCGCCTGCCATGCCTTAGCATGCCAGGTATTATGTCAGATTGATGTTGTCGTTGTTGCCTATTCATACCCCTGTCGATGCACAATGCGCATGTGGGATGTATCCGCAACTCAGGGAAAAATGGCACAAACGAGCAACGAACGAATGAACGAAATGAATGCGTTCTGATGTTGTTGTAGCAGTTTCGCCTGTCCACGTGCATGACCTGGTGTAGGTCAACGTGCTGAGGGGTTGCATCAGCAAGCAAATCAACACAATAACACACTCTGACGCTGCCACCCACCCTGACTGTGTAGTCGTCGCTCCCGCTGGCCACGCAGTGCGCCTGACCCGCAGCGGCCGCATCTGCACTGCCCGGCGCAAAGTCCAGCGCCCACACACGGCTGTCATGCGCCTCAACGTCCAGTACCATCTGGAGGGTAGACGTGTCGTATATGCACACCTGCAGCAAACAGGGTTATGCATTGCAGTAAGAGGAAGCGGGAGCAAGCAGAGATTGGAGGAGCAGGGTCAGCATCGGAGCCGGAGCAGGATTTGGGGTGGCTTGCACACACAAGTGCAGTCAGCAAACAGGGGCACGAAATAAGCAAAGCCAGAGGATTCGGAAGTGGACAGTCGAACCAGAGTAGGGGCAGAGTCGGAACAAGAGAGAGTAGAGGCTCAGCGGAGATTTGGAGACATCAACAGTTGCATTAGTAGCCAACGACCGAGTTCTGACATGCTTGTACCATGCATCGTGTTACGTTTCAGGCAGCCAGCGTGCTGCCTATGGGCATATATACGTGTCTAAAACCTCATAGACTTCTGGTTGTGCTGGACGCAAGTGTGTTTAGTGGTGTGTTAACTACTGCCTGTGGTTGTAGTTTGTTTTAGAAATGGCTTCAAAGGCTTGTGCTCATGACCAGCGTCGATTGTGGTATCAGATCTTGTGGCCCGTGGCACTGGCTGTGTTGCTGTGTATTCACCATGTGTGTACTCGGTTCAGCAACCATGATCATGAGTAGTGCCATAGTGCACGTGTGTTTGACAGATGCTATGTCATCATGGCATGTTCTGGCAAGTCACTATGGCAAGCCCCGCACAGCGTACCTTTCCTTCGCTATCACAGCAGGCCAGCAGCTGCGCCTGGTGCCTCCCGAACGCCAGGCCCGTGAGCTTTGCCTTGCTGCTGAGCTGCCCCGCGGCTGCCTGCTGGTCGGGCGGTGTGCCCAGCACTGAAGCGTAGTTCCACAGCGACACGCGCTGCGTAAACAGGAACACAGTCAGGCGCTAAGCTTTTGCTGATCTTGGACTCTCAAACGATCAGGAAACAACATGGCTCTGGCTATCGATTACAGACCAAATCCTAACACTCGTTTTCAACCGTCTCCTGTACAGCAATCTCTTGACAGCCATTTGGTTTTTAGACTCTTGCTTCATGCTTGTGCGCTTGCCGCCCAGAAGAGAAGCCACGTTTTCCGGATGATTCTGATTTGGTACCGCATGTGTGCTTGCCGCCCTGGAACGTACAACACGTTTCATGCACCTCTGCTTCCAGTTAAGACTAACAACACGATACACACAGAGAAGACAAGAACAAGCGGAGACGGACGAGTTAGCAGGCCAGCGCACCTGTGGCGAGCAGGTCGCAAACACTTGCTCTGTGGCGTCAAAGTCAATGCATGAGACAAAGTTAGCGCTTGACGCCCGGCTGGATGCGGCTCCGCGGGGAGGGGCGGCGGCGCGGGCGAGGGCAGAGCTCGGGCCCCCCTGGGCTGCGCGGGGGATCTCCGCTACGCGGGACATGCGACTGAAGGTGGTAGCGCCGCTCAATACCTGGAATCAACAGAACACACAATCAGGCAAGGTACTGTGGGTGGCTTCTTCCCCCAGCAAACAAGTGCGTTCAACGCGCACTTCAAATGCTATTGGTTATCTTTCACTTGAGATCCCTGCTGCAGGCAGCAAAGCATCACGAGAAAAGCTAAATGACGGCAGTACAAGTTATACCACGGTTCAGTAAGCAGCCAAAGCCCTCTAACAAGCGCATAGCGAGCTGGCATGACCTTGCCCAGAGCTGTGCAGTGCTTATCCCTGTAAAAGGTATCAAACACCTGAAGATGGGATTTCATGATCTGCCAACTGTACGTGTCTCCACACCGCAAGTGCACATAACTTCAAGTTCACACACCTGTTGGAATGTGTCGCTGGTCCTGAGCGTCAGGTAGCACCGCTGCAGGTCTTCAAACTGAGTGAGAATCAGCCGTTTCTTGGCCGCCCTCAGTGCAACGTCATCACCCAAGGGTGCTGAAGCCGTGCGAAGGCCAAGGATAGACCGGCGAGGCAACTGAGTGTTGGGCACGACAACTTGACCATTGGCGTTTGACTGCATGGGAGCGACAATGGATGTTGGAGCAGCCATGGTGCGTGGGCCGGTGGTCGCAGGCGTGCTGGGTGCACCGGCGGAAAGGGGGGCTGCAATGCTGGCTAGGGCATGCGGCGCTGCGGTTGGTATACTGGGTGATGCATGTCTAGAGGCGCCTGGTGCGGCTGTATTGTCGCCCTGTAATGCCATGCGATCCGCTGATGCAGAGCCAGTTGCGTTGAGTGTAGCTGGAAGGGCGTGTTGCAATGCGTGTGAAGTCATGCCTGATGCAGGGGGTGTGGATTCTTGCTTTTCCTGTTTGACCGCTGAAGTGAATGTAACCCGCAGTGCGGATGGTCCTGCGGTTTCTTCGTTTTCCAGCTTTACCCGTCGTGCTGGTCGTGTCCCTGCTGTGCCAGGTACTCTGTTCCCAGTGCGAGACAAGAGTATGCCGGGTGTTTGCTGCTGCTGCTGCTGCGATGCAGGGATGGCTGCCGTGCTGCTCGGTCCAGCACCTGCTGCAGCCAGGTGTCTGGCAGCTGCTGCTGGACCAGTTACCCCTTGCATGGCTCCTGCTGCATTGCCTGCATCAGCTGCTGATGCGGTTGCATTTGCAACCGCTGATTGTTGCAACGCTGCACGAGCAGCGGCAGCGGTGGTTCTAGCTGCCACTTGACTCCGTGATGCCTGGCCTGTGGGTAAAGTAGGGTTGCTGCTGTGCTGCATGGTGCCTGTCAGAGTCTGCCTTGAGCCCTGTGCACCCGGGGCTGCGAAACCACCAGGCACCACAGCATGTCTGCGAACAACTGGATCATCTTCCTCATCATTCAAGTGGCCTGAAACATGTGCATCTAGCTGACCCCGCACGCATTGAGATGTAGGCGTAGCTGTGTCTTCGCCGTGTTCGTCATCACCCTGTTGATGCTGCTTTGGCTGCCGTTTGATTGACAGGCGGTGAAGAGATGGCCCTGGACCAGGCAGTCCAGCTGGGTTGCCACCTGCTCCGCTGAATTCAGCTGGTGCTGGAGGATGCAGCACCAGCTGCTCTGGCTGGCCTGGGAGCAACGGCACTGACTGCTGCTGCTCCAGCTGTTGTGCCTGGGCAGCAGCCGCCAACTGGGTGCCGCTGGCAGCTGCTGCTGCTGCTGCTGCACTTGCCGTGCCTTGGCTGTTAGATGCAGTTTGCGCTGCTTCCGCTGGATGTGTCTCGCTTCGTGCTGAACTGGGCGTTGCAATCGACTGCTGCCCTCCTACAGAGGCATCGGTCAGGCTGTGAGCAGCGTCTAGTGGCGGCTGGATCTGACTGGTCTGCAGTGCAGCAGCCAGATGGTTTGCATCTAGCTGCACCAACTGGTCTTGTTGTAGGTTCAAGGTAGCTAGCCCGTCACTACTCGTCGTATGCACAGTCAACGAGCCACTACTGATCAACGCAGCAGCAGCCGCTGCTTGTAATCGCTGGCCCACTTCACTCACTGATTCAAGCATGCTGCTGATTTGCAGATGGTCAGCCCGGGGCGCCTGTTGGCCCTGGACCTGTGCTTGCACTGTGCCATCAGCTTGCTGCAAAACACCGGGCTCCAGTTTGATCGCTGGGTTTGCCTGGTGCCCTGCTACAGCTAGAGGATGGTGCCCCTGCTGCTGCACCTGCTGCTCCTGCTGCTGCTGTTGTTGCTGTTGTTTTGCGACAGCTGCAATGTCGCGCTCCAGCACTTCAATGTGTGATCGCAGCTCATCAGCGGCTGTTTGCTTTCGGCGCCTGCAGGTCAAAACATGGGTGCTCATGACCAAGGTGTGCTTGCGGCTCTGTGTTACTACGTGCCAAGCACACCACAATTCTGAACTTCATATAACAAGGTCTCACTAAAGCCCCAGGATGCTGTTAGAATTGTAGTTGCGAGTTTCAGCACACCAAAACCTCTCAGTCTGCATACATCAGGATTGCACCCACGTCTTGAGTACTGATTTCCCTGCGTGAGAGCGAGCTTAATCAGTAATTCACCAGTAGAATGGTCGGAGAGTGTGCTGATGTGCCTGATGAGAAACCCATGTGGCACTTGCCGTGCATCCTGCAGCAGAAGCATGAGCAGGTGCAGACCGCTGGACGCCTCCTGGTGCACAAGCTGGCTGCGAGCCGCCGTGAGCGCTGTGATGGCTGCATCCAACTCACGACCGGTCACGCCCGGCCCAGCAGCTTGCAAGGCCTGTAGGGCATGGATCAGACATGCTGTGTCTCTGTAATTGTTGTCTGTCTATGCCTAATTGTGTAACAAGCACGCTGGCACCCTGCGTTGTTTTGCCACATGCCCCATAGATGCTCAACTGACGAGTCTGCACGTGGGTCTGACCCAAGTTGTCATGGAGCATGGAGACGAGGAGAAGGTCAGAAAGGCTCTGCAGAACCCTTGAAACAGCTGCAGCGTACCTTTTCGATGGTGTTTGCAAATGAGGCTGCCCATGGAGCTGCTGCAGCGGCTGCCTTGCTTACAATCTGCAGACAGCAAGGGCGCATTATCAGTGCTTTGATAGTGGAGGACCTGGCAAGAGCTTGTGCTTGGAAAACAGACCGGCTGGCTGGGACTACTGGCATGTATGATGCTTCTAGTTCATGTTAAGCACCTTGTTCAGCAGAAAATTAGGGTAGATGTGGTCGGTGGTGAGATAACTGGAGCAGTTGGGGCAGTTCCGGCGATGTTTGAGGTGTGTGGAGATGCATGGGTAGCAAAACGTATGGCCACAAGAAGTGACGAAGGCATCGCGGAGCGGCTCCACGCAGATTGGACATTGCACGTCCTCCGCCGATAAGCCGGGAGGGACCTGCTTGTTGGTGACTTCGTATCCGCTGCTGGAGTGCGGTTGCGATGGCAAACAGTTTGTCGTCGCCCCGCCCTCCGAATATGTGGTGAGGCTAGCGAGAGGCAGATGGACTGTAAGGCCCGACTGCATGGTTTACGGGTAAGGCGCACTGGTCAGCCATCGGCGCTAATGAAGAAAATCGAATGTATGTGTGTGACTCGCAAACACCCTCACTCAACTGTTGCCCACCCACACTGAAGGGTCCTCCAAACCAGCTGCCGCTTTGCCCGCCCCTCTTGCTGCTGGTTTTGCTGCCTTTCCCGCTGCCTTTGCTCCTTTTCCCGCTCCTTTTGCTGCTGGTTCTGCTGCATGTAGGTGGCATATGTACCTCTTAACAATATGTGCCTCAGTTGTGTTGCCATCTACTCCTTGCACAGATTGATTCCGTCTCAGCGCTGGGTTGCTCCAGCCTTGTTGGCATGCTGAACTGATCAGTCAGGCCCTTGCAACTTTAAACAAATTTCGAAACATCAAAATTCCTCATCTAGGGCCCTGCAAGGCATGCGGCTATGTGAGAATGCAACCAAAGGATACCAATATTGGTGATTAGCAACCACCATGGGGTGTGCTTCCCCTTACGGCTGAGGTCATATAGGCTGATTGGATACTGGGCCGGTAGGAAATTGGGACTGTCACTGTAATCATCTGGTAGGTCCGTGGGTTGAACCATGAGAAGCTATGTAATGATGATGATGATGATGATGACTGTGTGTGCAACTGCAAAGCTTGTGTGTGCAACTGCAAAGCTTGTGTGGGCAACTGCACAGCTCGTGTGGGCAACTGCACAGCTCGTGTGGGCAACTGCACAGCTCGTGTGGGCAGCTGCAGAGCTCGTGTGTGCAGCTGCAGAGCTCGTGTGTGCAGCTGCACAGCTCGTGTGGGCAACTGCAGAGCTCGTGTGTGCAGCTGCAGAGCTCGTGTGTGCAGCTGCACAGCTTGTGTGGGCAACTGCAGAGCTTGTGTGGGCAACTGCACAGCTCGTGTGGGCAGCTGCAGAGCTCGTGTGTGCAGCTGCAGAGCTTGTGTGTGCAGCTGCAGAGCTCGTGTGTGCAGCTGCAGAGCTCGTGTGTGCAGCTGCAGAG
>QAXH01004244.1:1187-14602 GCA_004335635.1 Chloromonas sp. AAM2 | reverse complement strand
GGCATGTTGTCGGCACGTGACCGTGTCTGATCCTGCTCTGACAAGATGGAGACAGATGCTTACAAGTACGGCATGCTCCGTCCAAGTTGCACGTGACTTGCGCTGTTCTTGCCTGACCCGCTGCCGCCTGTTGCAGGCACTGTTAGGCTAGGCTTTCAGTCTGTCCCCGGTCCCCTGCCCCCTGTCCCTGCCCCTGCCCCGGTCCGCCCGCCGCGCACTGCGCGGCGCAACACTAGTAAGTAATTAGATTAAGTAATTAGATTAGAAAATAAAAAATGATAATAAATGGGTTCACCATTGCGATATCACATTACAACAATGATTTGCCTTCAACATGACAGTACGCTATTCGGCTATAACTTCCCATACTTTTCTTGGTTCCTGGCGCATGCATGCCAGTCCTGCATGCAGACATCTCGTGCACACTTTGCACGGTATCCGGGTGTGATCACCACTAATGCGGTGATGACAACCCCTTCACGTTGCCATGCAGATGGTTCTGTAAAGGGGCGTACCCAGTTCACTGAGTCTGGGGCAGACGAGGTGGGCACCGGTCGCCTGCTGCCCGCGGGCCGGTCTGAGGGGGGCGCGGCCGACATCCCCGTTTTTGCGGGCTGCATCGACACGTACCATGACGCCTTCATGCCAAAGATGATCAAGAGCATACGGAGGGGGCGGCTGGCGGACGTGCGCAAAATCGTCAAGAGCGGTGCGTGGCACAACTAAAGGAATGTTTGATGGGATACAAGATGCTCATGCCTGGCCAAACCAATGTGCTCCTTGGTGGACAGAACCCAATGGACCAGCCGTAGTTGACACTGCACATAGTGTACTTGGACTACCGTAACCAATGGTTTCTGCTTCTTGGTGGGCAGAGGTGATCAGTTAGCAGAGTTGGCCACGCACACACCATCATGCCAATCATGTGAAGAGTGGTCAAATAGGCATTGCCGAGCCTGCGTTCACGACCTCAAGACTGCAATCCCAAGATGCGACACAAGACTATATAAGACTAACGTATGCTGATGGCTTGCTCACACCGTGTCACATATTCAGATCTTGAGCTGCCGTTGGAGATTTCGTACCTTGCCTCCCATGACATGACTTTCCTGCCACCCGGACACTACCCGGAGGTGAGCTCTACCTGAAACCTGATAGCAGGAGGTTTGCCCCATCTTGATCGCAACCGCACGTACCTGTGCGTGGGTCACTGTACCTATCATACATATTCAGCCTATGCCATGATCAGCCGGTTGCTGAGCTGTAATCATGCACACAAACCGCCAAGGCCAGTGTTTAGCACAAGCCTCACAGCGCACGGCTCTGAACCTAACGGAGTTGCAGTGCAAAACACAGTATGTGCCAAATGATAGAGGGCTATCAGAGACGAACATGGCTCCTGTGATGCACCTGTAATGTAGCGAGAATGGCTCAAAGGCGTCTGTATGCCCAGGTCCTCTGTGCTCAGCAGTGGCAGCACGAGATTGTTCAATCTGCATTAAACAGATTACTTGCACAGACCGTTCACCTGGGCACAGTGACAAGGTGTTTACACAACAGCCCTCATAACATCCATCTCGCGCCACAGGTGCTGGCGGTGGACTTGGCTGTGCGCACTGGGCAGTTGGAGATGATGTGCATACTCGTGAGTGGGTGTCTGCCAGTATAGCGCATGTGTCATGCTCATGCACAGCAACTACTACCTGTGTTGCCTGGCTCATGGGCATTTATCTGTCACTACATGCTGCAAGTTAAGTCCGCAAAACCTCTAGTTGCTGACCTACTGGCCAACTCTTGAGGGTGCCAATGTGCTGGTGCCGTGTCTTGTGTTTCCTAGGAGCATGTCTAGATCTGATGTGGCAGCTGCCAACAAGCAGCAGGACCAGACAGTCTCAGATGGATTGGTGTGTCCGCCAGTCCACAAGCAATTCCAGCTGGCAATCCCAGGCGGCATCTGGTATTTATCCCAGCATTGCATTTGCATCCTGCCACAGCAGTTCATGCGCTCCTGCCTGCAGATGGGCAAGTGCCGCTGTGCGCTGTCTTACCCCGCCCTCAAGTTCCTGGTGCACAACTGGGAGGCGGTGCCTGCGGCTTACGGCTCGGCCACCGAGCTGATCACGGTCTACATGATAAACCAACCAGGTGAGGGCTGATGCCACGCTGCAGCATGCCCAATGCTGACTGGACAATGATGGCCTGCCACTGGATGCCAGGGAACCTTTGGTTCGTCAAGTGCTGAATCTGGTGGCTACAAACACAAGCTTATGAATCCGTGCTTGGACTTTGCGTTTTCACCATAGTCAACAGCTGACTGCGTGCTACATCACTCTTCCTCAACAGATTTATTGCACATGTGTACCTGTGCATTATCTGGATGTTGTCATTGCCACCCTTTGTCAGAGTGTACTCTCACTTGATTCATAATCAGATATGATATACCTGAGCATGATTTTGTCATCGCCACTCCGTAGCGCCTCTTGCTGTGACCACGGCGGTCATTCGTGCCTTACGGTTTGAAATCAAGCAGCGCCACAAGAAGAAGCCAACGGCAGAGCTTGAGGAGGCACTCATCAAGTTACAGAGCCTACAGGTGGGCAGTACAGATGTTTTGAGTCTATGGATGTCAAGTCAACAGATGAACCATAGCTTGCAAGGAGTGGGCAACTTACCAGGAGCCCTAGGTGTTGCGTCCTTCATAGCCGGTTGCCGTCACTTCTGCCTTGTTTGTTTCTGCTTTCGGGCCTGATTCTGCCTTTGTTCCTGCCTTTCTTCTCCTTTCTTGCACGGGATAGGTCAGGGCGGTACACGTCCCAGCCCATGTCCTTCGACGGCTTCCCTGTATGTAACAAAGCAATCAACCAGGACCTAAACTCAACAGTGTCTGTCTTTATTTTTTGCAGCATCGCCCGTTCTTTAGCAACGCACTGGAGCGACACATCATACCTATCCTGCTTCTGTCTATATCTAATAGCTATATCAAGTCAAGCGCACATCTCACCTGTCTGAGTGCGCAGCTGCTTATCCTGCATGAGCTCAAGGAATCGCAGCGGCGCACCGGGGGTGATGATTTGGAGGTCATGCCGCGACTGCACATGATACTGGATCTCCCGGTGAGGCAGGGACGCACCACAAGGCCAAGCATCCCCAACACAATGCGTTTGCAGAGAACAGGAGTCACATGGGCACAACCACTGACACTATGCAGTGCATGATTCAGCAACTGAGATTATGGTTGCACTACATCGACCCTCCTTTGAACAGACCCTCCTTTAAATGGAACACCAACCCACATTCTGATATGGGAATCAATTGGTATGATAACCCTGTGCTACCTGTACGCTGTGACACATTACCTTTGCGGTGATTATGTTGATTGATATATATGCTGCATATATATTTACCTTTGCGGTGATTGTTCCCCGCAGTCTTCCCGCCTGATCCCCGTGCTTGTGAGCGACCTGCCGCCCCTGCGCCTCGCCCTAGAGGACCAGGACACGGCGTTCACGGACGCACCCCTGGTGCAGGAATACGTAAACAAGATATGGTAAGCGTGTCGACACATGATCAAGTGTACATCCATTGGTGTCGCCTGTTTGCGACTAGTGGCCCAGCTTCTTGCTTCTTCAGTTGCCAGGCCAATGGCATGATGCCATGGGCAACCCATACCGCAACAGTTGGACGTGTCAACTGCTTTTTTCTGTCCTGCCACCGCTGTGATCAGCTGAATCTGAGTATCAGCTGAATAATTGTTATTGCAGTTGGCAAGGTGTATTGTTGTGGGTGAGCCTCATGCAATCCAAAGAATATGCAGTTTCGGCTCCGCATGCCTTGACGCTGGTGGACCTGTTGACTTGCGTGTGATTTATTGCAGGCAGGGCGCGGAGTTCGTTCTAGAGACGTGCAAGGATGGCTCCAATGCGCTGACCATGCTGGTAAGCCTTGGAAGGAACGGCTGGTGTGCACACTCACTAAGGGTGCTGATAAGACACGAAGGGATAGGTTGTTCTACATGTACTTTGACCCTCTGATTGCAAATATTTTGTACACGTGCACCAACTTTACAACGACTGGAATCTGCACTTTGATCATCATCAATGACTCGGTGTACGTCCAGCCTGTTCCAAGACAGTTCCTTGTTCCCCTTTCGTTCTGTTTTTAAGACTATCCAGGGCCAGTGCTCCCCTTGCCTCCACCCGAGTTTGAACCGCCACCTGTGCAAGAGACTCCCCTTGGTCCCTTGTTGCAGGACCCGTCGTTCCTGTTCACCACCCTCGTCAACATGGGCTTCACTCCCCCTGGCATGGCTTCCCTGCACCGGGCCTGTCGGCTGTACCACTACGTTAACTGGGGCCAGCAGGCGTACTTCAACAGCCCCAGGGCCAGATGGAGCATGGATCTGCTGGGAGGCGTGCTGTACATTATTACGTTCTTGGAGGTGGGAGCGCTCTCAGCATGATTGCACCGTCTTCATCTATATGTTTATAACACAACTTCTGCCACTGGCTGCCAGGCTCCTGCTCTATGACTTTTTGTTTTACGACTCATGTCCATTGACTTTGAGTTTTTTTGTCCCTGAGTTGCGGGACACATCCCTTATGCGCATTGCGCGCTTTAACACGGATGTAAAAAGACAACAACAACAACAACAACAACAACAACAACAACAACAACAACAACAACAACAACAAATAACAACAACAACAACAACAACAAGCTATGTACTAGTAAACTGTACCAATTATTGCACCGTGATTCCTTTAATCAACACAATTTACCTTGGCGCTCGTGTGAAGTCTCGTGCTCTGACGTTTTTCATTGGACGGCCTCATGTAAAGTCTCGTGCTTCTGAATGTATTGTCCAGCTCCGTGTGGCCCAGTAATCCTTTGATTTCAAGCACGTGACAGCGACAGTGTGCCGCTATCAAGCCTGCTACCATGGCTGATGTTTGATACGACGCCGTGCAGATGGATTCAGATGCAATCATCGGCTTTCCTTACCATTCACGTTGGCAATTAAGTATCAAATGCCCTCGTGTTCATAATGAATGAAAATACGGTCCTTGTGTTTCGTTTGTGTTCTGGAGCAGCAAATTGTTGAAGGAAATCATCGTGTTGATCGCCCAAAACTACGGTAAACTACGGTATGTAATAGTTTACAGACACCACTAAGCACAGACGCCACTGTAGGGGTCTCAGGTTGATTTTGCAAACCTCACCGAATCCTATGAAATTCGGAACTTAGGGTTATATGGCTATATGATGACGAACTGCATACTCAGAAACCGTTTCTCATACAGTTTTGGTAACCGACTTGCCGTTTCTTGGTACAATGGGTCACACATGCATGTTGTCTGCCACTGGACATAGGCAAAGCAAAACTTTTGATGCACAATACTTCATCTGTGACGGAGTGACTGGTTTACAGAATTCACGGAATGTTTGGTTGTCTCCTTCTCTGTCTCCCTCTCCGGTGATCATGCCTGGAGGGTTACCATCGGCCAGGGAGTTGACGGAGCTGTGAGCGCTGAATCAGAGCATGCTGTGCGTGTAGCCAGTGATGACACAATGCTTCTGGAGAGGCAGTTATGTATAACACGCAATCCAAGAGCGATATGTTCAACACGCATCTCTGGTAGATTTGTGCAAATAACTGGTGGGCGCTGAGCATCATGGCTGAGCATGGTCACCAGAGACAGCAAATTACGGGCCGTCTCCGGCTCCATCTCTGTCTGTGATGATCACGCTGAAGGGATCAAGTTTCACAGAGTTGCATAGCATGCCCCCGTGGCATGATGCCGATGAACGTACATCTCTGTGCAGTTGCATCACACACCCTGCCACCGAATACCAAGTATCGCGGATCTTTCTTTTGCCTTTTTTTTAGCGCAGCATGAACTGGTATTTTATGCGTTGCAGGTTGTGGGTACGAACGCCCTGCCGAGCTGGAATGAAAGCCAAAAGCTGTATACAGCCGAACCCGGGACCCCCGCCTATGCAGCAGCAGTGTGAGTGCAGCCCTCGCGCAAAGCGGTTGAGCCATTCAACATGTTTGGGCAAGCAGTGTGAGTGCATAGGAGAGTGCATAGGTGAGTGGCACATGCTTTGCACCAACCAGCATGGCGGTGCAGCCGACCAGTGGCATGCATGGGGCATGCAGACAGCGATGTAGATAGCTATGTCAAAGTTGCATGCAGCCCTGACTGACTCATGGGCAGACAGTACCGTATGGCATGCATGGGCAGATTGTTGTGTACAAGCATAGCAAAGCACAAGCACATGAGTGGACGAAGAAGCGCAACAAACACAGCAGGCAAAGGAAGAGCCCCTGACAATGTAACACGCCATGTGTTGTTGATTCAACAAGACGGATGGCATTAGGCATGTGAGTGCCACCTGGATGCATGGGGTGGGCCAACCAGTGGCCATCAGTGGCATGCATGGACGTACAGTTGCATACCCAGTACACAGCCATACCTGAAGGCATAACTGTACAGAGCTCTGAGCTGAAGGTGTACTTCCAAACAAGTACTGATTGAAACACGACTCGGACAGGATAAACGGCAGCAAGTGTGGTGCCAGGGAGCACGCCTTGTTGATGTAATCAGTGTGCAGCCAATGTGCGGAATGGTACACGGCAGTTAGAGAGGTGACCAACCAGGTGACCAAGGGCAGCTTATTGAAGAACCCAAAAATAAGAATTCATCATCATCATTACATAGCTTCTCATGGTTCAACCCACGGTACCGCAGGACCAACCAGCTAGGCGCTCAAAAATAAGAATTGGTGCGCATGAATTTGCCCGCAGGCGGAGCCAGACCGTGAACGTGATCGTCTTCTGCCTGTTCACGCTGGGCAACATCACTGAGGCCCTCATCGTCCTGCTAGTCCGGTGAGGCACACCACCTGGTCTATGGGTACCAGGCGACAGAGTTCACGTAAACTCAGCATGTGACTCATCTGCGCAATCTTTCCAATCGAACTGCTAGTTTTCTTTTCCTGTTTGGTCAGCCCACTGAGCTGATTTACATTACCTGCTGGTACAGTAGTGCAGTTAACAAATGTTGTATTTGTTTTCCCTACCTCCCTCCCTCCCTCCCTCGCCCCCGCTGAGCAGTCCTCCCCGGACTGAAGGCCATGTAAACAACAACAACAACAACAATTGAGCTGCTGGCAAATCAATCTTATATACAGCCAGGCAAATCTACAAGCCGGCATCAGATCAGGCCTTGCAACTGACGTCCAGACAGCCAGGTAGGTCGTAGTGCGCACTCTCTCCGTGCTGCCTTTGTACTGCCTCCGTACTGCCTCCGTACTGCCTCCGTACTGCCTCCGTACTGCCTCTGTACTGCCTTTGTACTGCCTCCATACTGTGTGTACTTCCTCTGTACTGCTTACACACTGCCCCAAAGTGCTGCTTCCACACCGCCCCGGTACTGCCTCCATACTATGTGTACTGCCTCCGTACCGCTTCCACCCACCCATCCCCGGTACTGCCTCCATACTATGTGTACTGCCTCCGTACTGTCGCAGGTACAAGCGTGATGCACTGATGTACCTGAGCCGCAGCCCCGCCACCTGCCTCTTCCTGGCAGTGGACTTACTCCTGCTATACCTGTCTGTGGTGAGGACAGGCACTCAGCTGGGTTTATCATCAAGTTGAATGAAATATCACTGGGTGACAGAAGAGTGACACGGAGTACTGCTAACCTGGTGGCTACAGCACATGGCTGCGCCCAACACCACATGCCCAGCAAACAAGTTCAGAAGGAACGGAAAACCAAACAGGAGGGTTGCTGTTCAACTTTCAAGCTGGTCATGTTGTTCAGCTCCCTGACTTGTTGTGACTGATCCTGCAATGCAGCAATACACGCTGGCTTTGAATGGGGACCCCCTGGGTGGGGGAGTGGCGCATGAGATGCTGCTCAGTAAGTGGTTTGGCTTCAGAGCTTGCATGCATGCACAAGAGGCGCATCAGAGCCGACAACACATGGCACAGTCATCACATGCACTGGCCAAACTGCAGTCTCACTATGACAAGAGAAAAAAAGTGCTGTTTGGACGGCAGATGGTTTGCAACCTTCTTTGAGCGCCTTCTGCCAGACTCACCTACTGCAACAATAGCTTTGAACAACAAACGTTTGTGACTACGGAAACACCCACTGGAAGCTGTTGAGAAGCTGCATGTGTCGAAGGCCAGTAATGAGCCCCTGTCTCCCTGATTGGTTCTACCGGTGGCCCAATAGTTCGCTGTGCCAGAAGTACCGTCCACTGTGGTACCGTCTACAGCAAGGACCATGCTTCCCTTTTCCCTGTTGCCACACTGGTTCCAATGCAGTTCTTGGAAACTGTCCCAGAACTGGCAGACATCTTTTTCTTTTGTGAATTGTGTAATGGAACCCCACCAACAACACATGGTGCAGCCTTTGCGTCCAAAGCCATTCTACTGGCACGCCTTGCCAAGCTCACATTCTCACTGACATACCTCAGGTTGATTGTTGCGATGGCAGCAGACGGAGCTGTAAGGCAGGGACCACACCACGTACTTCTTTTACACCAAGGGTAAAACAGATGCTCTTTCGTGAACCACCGCAGAGTTGACCATGGTATGGTCCTCCATGGCCCCGTTCGTGTGTGGGCGGTTACTGGGCGTCATCATTCCAATCGTCAGCAGTTTGGGGCCCATGCTCAACACCATGAAGGTGAGGAATGTGTTTGCATGGTTATTTGGCATCTGCTGGTAATTTCTGCTGAGCTCTTCTGCAAGTTGCGTGAACTCTAATGTAAGTCTATCTCAAGTAAGGTGATACGTTGCACGGCTTCGTTGCCAATGCACGCATGCCTGGTAATACATATTAAAGCCCAAAATGCCGCATAATTTCTCAGACAAGAGGCCCAGAGCAGCCTTCCAACTGCGGTATGCATACCGCAAGTGGTCAAAGGTGCCCCGCAGTGTCAGCATGTGACTTCTGGCGTCGACCTGGCCATGCCTGGTACCTCATGTCTGGTAGTTTGATAGGACAGCACCAGGAGCTAGGTCTCGCTGACGAGGTCTTGTTGCCCCTATCCCCCCTTATGAGAACTGATCTTACAAAGGCCTGTGCCGGCTGCAGCATGCCGGCCGTTTGAAATTTACCGTTTCCTTTGGAATTGTAGACCTCGTCCTCGATGCTGTGTACCAAATTGCGTGTAGCCCAGTTTGCGTGCAGCCCAGTTGAGTAGCTCAACAATTGACTACAAATCGCCGGGAGCTTTTGCAATCTCGAACCCAATTTGGAAGTGATCCGCAGGTTAGTCTGTATATACACTGGGAAAACCACGTCACGGCACGCGTAGCAGGCACTTGCTTGCTTGTTTGCTTCACCAAGGCCATGAATTTTAGCAGAACCCAGAGACCCGCGGACCCTTGTGGTGGTTGTGTTGCTGTTTGCTGTGTGGCATAAGTTCATGAAACCTCACATCAACACGTGTTATTGTTGCCATCTCCTTCAGTTGCCACACAACAGCTGCTGTTGCTGACAACAACCTGGTTGAAACAACCATTTGCGTCCCAACCGGCTTGCTCCTGTTGGACCACTCAACACCTCCTGTTGTGCACATTGCTGGGTGTGCACGCCACTTGTTGCTCGCCCGGCCCTTGGCCACAGCTAATGCAGCGGTAGCTGGCTACATCTGTCCGCTTGCCTGTGGCATGAAACTTTATGGTGGACACCCACAAGCGACCCATCATGAATTCATTGAGTGGACACCCTTTCCAGTGCTGATCGCAGACTTTCAGACCCACATACCTATCCATACCTTTGCCGCTTACTCAACTCGGGTAGGCGCCATGTGAACATCTGGGTACATCTGGGTACACCTGGGTACATCTCAGGAACACGGTTGCACATTGGCAGCTCGTCCCTCCCTTACTGACTCCAGTCTCTGTTCTTGCTGCCTTTTTCTTTCCTAGTTTTTAGTGTAGAGTATGTATACTATGTAGACCTTTTTCAAAGTTGAAAGAAAGAGAGAACACAGAGGGTTGAGAGAGGAAAGGGGAGGGAGGGAACCGCTACTAGGTCTGCATGTCTACATGGTCTACAGCTCTGATGCAGGCACAAGCCTAATCTACTGATGCTCGTCAGCAGTCATCCATTTTTGCGCAATCATCTCATCAAGAAGGCTAGCCACATTGAGCGTGTATTGCATTCAGGCACTCAGTGTAGCGGACTGCGCCCTTACAGTACATATACTGGGGTGACCCGCCTTGCAGAAGACGTCCTCCTATTGTTCTCTACACTCAGGCATTCAGGCACTCAGGCATTCACTCAGGCATTCAGAAACTCCGGCGGGTTTTTGACATGCCTTTGAATCCTTTCTTCTTGCTGGCATCCCAGCACAGCTTCGTGATCTTGAGGCCGAACTTTTGTTTGGTTGTGCTGTAGCGTGGCGTAGTGTCCATCCACAGATCACGAAGCCAGTCGCTCATGCCTGGTAATGCATAAAAAAGCCCAAAATGACCCATAATTTGTCAGACTACAGGCCCAGAGCAGTCTTTTAACTGCGGTCTGCATGCCGCAAGTGGTCAAAGGGGTCCCGCAGTGTCGGCATGTGACTTCTGGCGTCGACCTGGCCATGCTTGGTACCTCATGTCTGGTAGTTCGATTGGACACCACCACGAGCTGGGTCTCGTTGGCGAAGTCTTGTTGCCCCCTATCCGCCCTGATGAGAACTGGTCTTAGCAAAGGGTTGTGCCGGTGCAGCATGCCAGGCGTTTGAAATTTGCCGTTTTCTTTGGAATCGTCAGACCAGATCCACAATGCTGTGTACCAAATTGCTTGTAGCTCAGCTTACGTGCCGACCAGTTGAGTAACTCTACAGTTGACTACAAATCGCCGGGAGATTGTTGCAACCTTGCTTCTCCCGCACCTATTTGGAAGTGAGTCGCAGATTGGCAGCACGCGTCAGCCATGCAGGGACACGATGCAACGCTTTCCTACATGCCGCGCGTGTCATGTATCAGTCACGGCCCAACACACGCTTGCTCTCTCCTCTTGTAGCAAGCAGGCTGTGTGCGGCATTGCGGCCAGTGGACCGCATTGGAACCTGGGTGGTGTTGGCCAGGACAGCCCTTGGGGCGACTTGACAACCCTTTTGCACAACCCTGGTGAGTGTGAAGCGTTGAGTGCACCCTGTTAGCGTTGCCATGCGTCACTGCACCAGAAGCCCTGTGGGTTGCACCATCTATGTCCTTGCGCTGGTGTCCGGACTGCTGGGATACTGGGTCTGGTATACAAGCCAGGTCTGACGTGCCGCATCACAAGCCCTTGCATGCCGCTCCCTCTGTCCTGCATTGGGTGTCTGGGTATCGGGTATATGTCTGATGTGCCGGTTTCCGAGCCTTTGCATGCCACTCCTGCTGCCCTGCGCTAGGTGTCTGGGTTTCTGGGTTTCTGTGTCTCTGGGTAAACATAGTCTGGGTGTACACTGGGAAAAACACGTCACGGCAGCGTAAAGCAGGTGCTTGCTTGCTTGTTTGCTTCACCAAGGCCATGAATTTCAGCAGAACCCAGAGACCCGAGGACCCTTGTGGTGGTTGTGTTGCTGTGTGGCGTAAGTTCATGAAACTCACATGTTCCTGGCTCAACACCTGGTGTTATTACCATCACCTTCAGTTGCCACGCAGCTGCTGTTGCTGACTCTAAACTTGTTGAAACAACCATTCGCGTGCCGACCGCTTGCTCCTGTTGTGACCACTCAACACTTCCTGTTGTGCAGGTTGCTGGATGCGCACGCCACTTGTCGCTCACCCGGCTACCTGTTGTGGCCCACCCTTGGCCACAGCTAATGCAGAGGTGGCTGGCTACATCTGTCCGCTTGCCTGTGGCATCAAACATTGTGGTGGACACCCATAAGCCACCCATCATCAATTGATTGAGTGGACACCCTTTCCAGTGCTGATCGAAGACTTCCAGAGACCCACATACCTATGCCGCTTACGCAACTCGGGTAGGCATCATGTGAACGTCTGGGTACATCTGGGTACACCTGGGTACACCTCAGAAACACGCTTGCACACCGGCAGCTCGTCCCTCCCTTACTGACTCCAGTCGCTTTTCTTGCCTTCTTCTTCTTTCTTAGTTTTTAGTGTAGAGTATGTATACTATGTAGACCTTTTTCAAAGTTGAATGAAAGAAAGAACACAGAGGGTTGAGAGAGGAGAGGCGAGGGAGGGAGCCACTACCAGGTCTTCATGCCTACACGGTCTGCATTAACAAGCATGCGTATACCATAGTATGTATGCATTGGCAAGCTGTCGACTGGTATGCCGGTGTAACTAATTGGCATTCGTGGATTTGGACAACGAACATGAAGACACTTATGTGCTATGCCATTGGCTGCTTGTCAGGCCCGATACCCTAAAACTTACAGACGGTACAGCTCTCTGCGCCTCTACATCTTCTGGTCTGCGCCTGGGAGGTTTTGGCACAACCATGACACAGATCAGGGTGCTTGCGTGCTGCGCCAGGGGCGTGCTTCCAGGCAGTGCACTCGAAGACCCAGATACCTGAAGACCCTTCCACTGTACACTCAAGTCTCTGGGTTCGTGGGCTGAAGTCTGTACCTGGAAGTCCATATCATGGCCAACGTGGCATGGGCTACGCAACACGTGGTGTTGCTGCCATCACCTCCTGTTGCTGCACAACAGCTGCTGTTGGGGGCAGCATTTCGTGGGTGATATGTCAGCTCTGGCATACTACACAGCTTTGTGCCATAGCATCATGCCATAGTGGGAATGCTGCTGTGTGCCGCCACACACACACACACAAAGGCGGCCGTTGTTGTGACGACTCAACACTGCCTGTTGTGCAGGCTCCTTGAGTACCCTCACTTCGCCCTTGCCCACAGCACAAGCCAAAGGGGGTGCATACATCGGCTCGTCTATATAGTTCGACACCCTGGTGGACACCCATGAACGCCAGTGGCAGTCCCAGACATCCCGAGACCCATAGATCCTGGAACAGCGTCATGGTCTTTGGGTCCGAGCCCTACCGCTTGAAGCCCGATCCCCGCCTAGCTATCCTACTCTACCCTACCCTTGGGGCCCTGCCCTACGCTTGGATGGCACTTGGATCCGTATCCAAACCCTTACCGCCTGCGCAAGTCGGCTAGGCGCCATGTGGACATCCGAGTACACCTGGGTATCCGTACCTTGGGGTTACATCTGTGTACACCTGGGTACACCTTTCGAACAGGCTCGCACAATGGGCGCTCATCCCTCCCTTATTGACTCCAATCGTCTTTCTTCCGGGTCTTCTTGTTTTCAGGTTTTAGTGAAGAGTATGTATACTATGTAGACCTGTTTTCAAATTGAAAGAAAGAAAGAACACAGAGGGTTGAGAGAGGAGAGGGGAGGGAGGGAACCGCTACTAGGT
>QAXH01004242.1:2240-14333 GCA_004335635.1 Chloromonas sp. AAM2 | reverse complement strand
ATCCCCGCCACTGTATTGAATTGAGCCAACCCCAAACTGCCGCACCCGTCCTGTGCTGAGTCCACAGCTTGGAGCTCAATTTCAAGTCACGCCACCAGAGTTTCTGTTGGCTAACCCATCACACTTCGCGACCAGACTTGAGAACAGACTGGTTGAATTGTTTGACGTCAAGCGCAGCAGAGCAGAGACCAAGCAGATCAGTCGGGAAACAGAATGTTCCAGGAGAAAACAGATTGCCATACTCCCTCTACGGTATTACAATCCTGTAGCTTTATGTATGCTGCCATGAGCGTATACCTGGATATGGCTGGTCGGGCTGCCAGCTTGCGCCTGACTCCCTCCTGCACGCGCTCCCAAACCCTGGGCACGCCAACAAAGATGGCGGGCCTGCGGACAAGCCATCACCAGTGGTGCGCATAACACATGAACCACACGAGCAAAGTGTGTGACCAAGCGTGGCAAAGTGTGATCAAGTGTGGCAAAGTGTGACCAAGGTTGACGCAAGAACACCAGAGGCACTGCTTGAGTTTGTGATCTTCCAATCACATGCCAACCGCCCCTGCCAAACGTCATTTCTTCTGATGCTGTCTGAACAGCGCTGCCGATGCCCTTTTTTCGGGGCTGTCTGCGCATGAAAAGTATTGCTAGTCAATGCTAGCCCTATCTACCAATGGCAAAAACACCCTGCTTCCAATCACCCCCCCTCATTCCCCATCGCAGCTCCTCTGTCTCCACCTGAGCGCTGCCGCGTCCTCCTGCACCCTGTTGACGTCCCCGCTCCAGCACCCCACCGCCGCACCAATGGCCAGGGAGGCCTCCAAGAGGGCGCGCTCGTAACTGCAAGAGAAGCTGGCCGATTTGTTATTCACCGGAAAAAGGGAAAACACATAAAAACATGTATATACATATTAGGATGAACTGATAGCTATGTGCTGACACACATGTCCAGTGTGCTGACACACATGTCCAATGTGCTGACACACATGTGCTGACATACACGTGCTGACACACATGTCCAATGTGCTGACACACATAACCATTGTGTTATTCACCGGGGGGAAAAACGCATAAAAATATTTATATACATATTAAACTGAGAGCTATGTGCTGATCACTTTAGTTAGTTGATTACTGTTACTTACATATTAAGATGCATAAGACGCAAACACATGTACATAATTGGATAGGACAGCAGCAGCTGCAGCAGCAATGGAAACTCTTGCCATGTTTTGTCGGCTGAAACGATGCACGCACGTGAAAAGCTATCACTCTCATTTGCAGGTAGCCGACCATTGTACCCGATTCACCATAGATCCAGAAACAGTCAGACGTTTCTGCGCTCACATGTGCGCCAGGGGCAGGTAGCTGAGGTGTGCGTCGCCCCTCTGGAACTGGGGCCACTGCCTGGCCTCCTTTAGCACAGCTTCAAGGGTGTGCACATCCCACGTGGCCTGGCCGTTACTGGAGTGGGATTCGGGCCCTGCAACCCCGGGCCTTGGATCTGTGGCCAACAGTCAACAAGACATTATAAGTAGGAAGTGCCGAAAGTAGGTTACTTGAGCAATTGCGGTGTGCACATGTGTCATGAATACATGTCTGCAATTGCCAGAATCTCAGATATATGATGTATTATTGGCAGGTTGTCATGACGCTAAATACAAGTAAGAGCATAGATGGGGAATGAGGCAGGAAATAAGAAGTGCAACAGAAGTGGACACGCAATAACAGAAACATTTTTTGCGTGACAGGAACGGCAAAGGGAAGCGTTGCCTGATGTCTGGCCACCCTCCTCTGGCAATTAGTGCCCTCGCAGCTCACTCCAGACCCCCCTCCCCCCTTCCTCAGGGAAACAGACCCCCTTCCTCAGGGAAACAGAGATGGCGACTGACCATAGCAGTGTGTGCCCGAGACAATCACAGCTGCCTGGCTCCTTCCTGGAACCTTCACGTCTCATCCTCGTAAAAACCAATACTCAGACAAACGGACCTTTTCTTCTCTCCTTGTTCTACCTCAGTGCCTACATGCGATACGAAAGTACTCGTATACAACATATGATATCCTTGCCCTTTTGCAACGTACTTGTGCGCTCAGCCTCCGTGTGCAGTCCCTGAGTTCTCTCCGCCAGCCTGGCCCTGCCCAGCGGGTCCAGCATGAAGGTGAGCTGGCTGGCCACAGTGCTGACCAGCGCACGGTGGGTCAGCATCACTCCCTTGGGAGCGCCTGAAACGGCAACAGAAACGGTTCAGCACGTGCATGGCTGGCTGCAATGAATTGTTTGGCAATTTTAATACTGCAGCAGCAGAAGCAACAACAACAGCGACAACAGACTTGAGCTCTGAACATCTCGTTGCATTCGTCCTGCTCCGGCCAACCCAGCCATCTGCACACCTGCAGGCCCCTGCTCACCCTGCTCTCCACTTGCAGACCCTTACCCCTCTCCAGTGACGCAGTACATCACACCGTTTCTCTTTTCCTCACTCCAACACACACGTCAGTGTCCCAAAGTATCCCAAACACAGCCCTTCTGTTGCTTCAGACCTGAAAGTGCATACATTTATCCTGCCTCACACTTCCGCACAGCGCATGTCACACTCTTTCGTCTTTCTCAGCCTGCTACTCAATATGATGCTACCTGTTATTTCTGATGGGTGCTGGTTGCCTTGTTGATTTATGTTGATGTCAGCGGGTGTCCTATCACGTCTCAGCGGGTGTCCTATCAATCTCACACATCCTCATCTCCTCCCATCCTCTCCCACACACGCACACATTCTCTCACACCTGTTGTTCCGGATGTGTACATGATGGTGGCAAGATCCTCCGGTACAGGCCGGCGCATGGAGCCATCCAGGGCGTCTGAGGGCATGCGGGCATCGTTTTGCAAGGAGTGCCAATGTACCAATAGCATGGCACCAATGTTCTCTGAAAAACACATTGTAGATGCATGTTCTGGCCCGCCTGCTTCAGCCTTGGAGGTTTTGACGCCTACACAGCACACGACTGCCCATCCAGGGCATTTGAGGGCAGGGGAAACCATCGAGACTTGCACAGTAAGCGTTCGGCGTTGTTACAGATTACAGGTGGCTTGGAATGCATGCAACAGAGACATAAACAGGTGGTAGTAGTCCTCACCATTGTCTTTGCAAAGCGAAAGGAGGCGCTCAAATGTGTACACTTGGACGTTGCATTGACGTTCAAGCTGCAACCGCACACATGACAGGCACATGACGTTGGAGTTACCATATGCATTATGTGACACGCATCATGTGACGTGCATCATGTGACACGCATCATGTGACGTGCATTATGTGACATGCATCAGGTGACATGTGACGTGCAGCATGTGACGTGCATTATGTGACATGCATCAGGTGACATGTGACGTGCAGCATGTGACGTGCAGCATGTGACGTGCAGCATGTGCCATGAAGGTGATTGCGGACAGGATAGTACCCTGAGGAGTGGCCGCCACCACTACCATCACCATGTGTCGTAATCCTCCTCACGTGTAAGTTGGACGGCCTTGGTTCCCTTGCTTTGTGTGAATGGTATGCTGACATGGTGCTTAGAATAGACACTGATGATTCATGTGTGGTTAGGACGCCAGGCAGCTCTGATGCACCCAGTGCTGCTGCCATCAGTTTCGTAAGGAAGGGATGCACTCAGCCTTGGCATGCCTTGAGCAGCCAAGCACATGAGCCGCCAAGAACAGCGCTGATGCAATGTCATCCACACCGTACCATTCAAGAGACATTCACACTGACAAAAAGGAAGCAAGGAAGCAAGGAAGTCAGGAAGACAGGAACAAAGGAACAACGGAAGGAAAGGGGACGCCGGTCGGCGTAAGTAAGGAGGCCGAGCAGTCAAGCCCAACCGCCATATGCCCAACCCCCATATGCCAGTGGTGTTACCCTACAATCCTCTTCCCTCCTCTTTCGTACCCGTGTACCCGTGCATGCCTGGACCCACCCGCCTGCTCATGCCATGTCGTTCACAGTATCGTTCCGAACCCTTCCATTAGAGATATTAACATAAAAACGGGCCAGGAGAAGGCCGGTCAGTGTCAAAAAGCCATACCCCTAATATTTTGAGTGCCTTGACCCACCCGCCTGCTGATGGGTGTGTACTTGTACTCATCGTCCCTGGCGCCCCACACCACGACCCACCCGCCTGCTGATGGGTGTGTACTTGTACTCATCGTCCCTTACGCCCCACACCACGACCCACCCGCCTGCTGATGGGTGTGTACTTGTACTCGTCGTCTCTTACGCCCCACACCACAACCACCCGCAGGGCCAGGCCTGGCTCTGGGTGAGAGGGGCCCGCAGGCTCAGCTGCATTGGCACGGCTGTCACCTGCAGTTACAGCGGTTACAGCGATTTCTGCAGTTGGATGGGTTGAATACTAGCTTTGCCGCACCAGTAGCGCCAACATGGAGACATGAAATGTAACTTGAATCACCGTTACAGCAGTTACAGCAGTCACAGCCGTCACAGCGGCGGGGACTGTGATGCCATTAGTGTTCTCTCATTCGACCTGAATACACACCAAACTACTCCGAACTCAACAATAAACTTGACACCGATCCACTCAGAAGCACGTCTTTCTGAAGAGGCATAGAAGGCAATGCCCACACGTCAACCCCGACCTACTAGCTAAACCTGGCAAAGAGCAGACACGCTAGGGCGCACTAGACGCTGTGATTTCATTCAAGGGGATACAACATAGGATGCAACCCCTGCATGCGGAGTGAATTGCCAAAAGACATCCCCAGTTGACGACCTTCGAGATGACGGCCAAACTTTCAATTGGTCTGTCCTGCCTGCTGTGTACGCTGTATTTGTTTGGCTTTGTTGCTCAGAGCAAGTCAGGGCGGTGCCAATCCCCCTCCGCATCCTTTGCGGCCTCCCTGATGTAAACACATGTACTTTAAAGTAACACTATTAAATAATTCTCAAGCGGGTGAATACAGTACAAGATTTGACATGTGCATGTGGATTGAATACCGTAAACGATTCCTGTTGTAGAATTTTATATGAGTAACACTGTTACATGCATGTCATAAACTGGATGGTGGAAAACTCAATTCCGTGAAGTTTGAATGAAATCCTGTTACGACGTTTGAATGTAAATACGAATCATGTGACTGTCATCACCTGTGTTTGTTGTGCCAGGTGCCAGCGCTTCCATGGCAGCAGCCAGATCCTCCAATTTGTCGCGCTGCAGCCACAGCAAGTGTAACAGTTTGTGATTGATATTCCTCAAGCCTGTGCACAAAAAGATTGAATTTTGATATGTAGGTAAGTGTTGAGTCGCATCATGGCGGCAGCTCCCCTATTTTCTCACATACTGAGCAGCCCCCTCATATGTTGCCACCTGCATTCAACGGTATTTCCTACCTGCACGAAGACCGCCTCCATGCCGCTGTGTTGGACGATGTGCTCCACCGCCTGAGGGCCCAGGCTGTCATACAAGGGGACGCACGCGCCACCAAACGCACTGCAGGCCTGCGGACGCGCCAGGGGAGCAAACATTGAACCGCATTTTCAAATGCATACATCAAGCTCAGGCACTGCTGAAAGTGATGGATCAGGTGAACAGTTTGTCGGTTGGTTGACCCTGTAATGGCAGTTTGGCAGTTTCTACGTTCCATGTTGCAGCCGTGTTTGCGGCCATGGTTGTAGCAGTGGTCGGCTGCAGATTGTAATGCCATGGAGTGTGGCTGTAGTGAGTTATTGGTATTGCCATCACACGTCTAGCAAGTCTCATCCGACCAGAGTGCACCACGATGCGGCCAAAGGGTTGCACTCACGAGCATTGCCTTGATCCAAGGAGGGCTGTTGGTGCCGTACACCCCCACGCGGCTGCCGTGCGTCAGGCCCTTGTGCGTCAGAGAGCGGGCCAGCAGCGTGGCGTCCAGACACACCTTCCTGTATAACAACAACACGACGTATATGAATTAATTGACAGGAAGATGAATGTATAAATATAAATATATAGTTAAGTTTGGACAAGAACACGATGACACCATGTAATTGATTTAGCCCTACCAGCAAGGAGGCAGTTTAGAAAAAACGTGCGCACGTCCAGTAACGCCCTCCTGTGGTGCCATTACATTGACATGGTGAAATGCAAGGCACTGCTGCATGATGTAAATGCGCTGTGCTGCCGTGCGGCACGAGACAACCGAGGCTGCGCCGCCTTGGCCCCCTCGAGCAGGAACGCAAGCACAACATGTTGTATGCAGACAACAATGTGTACTATGGCGCATTGATACGATACGTCCTGGCCTACCCTGAGCAGAAAGACGAAGAAACGGACACCTGTGGCCCACCTGTACAATCCACCCACCTGTACGTTTCGAACACATAGGGCCCCGCCTGCCCCGACTGCTGCGGGACCCTCGCACCCAGACAACTGCAAACAACACACAGCAGCAAGTGGAGAGGGTGGCGGAGGGACAACTGAACAACGGTGGGCTCTAGAAGCAATTCTAAACGCAAAGCATTTACTGGTGCAAGTCCAGTTTACAGCAGCACGTGGAGAGGTGAGCACTAGTGGCATGAAACCACTAAGTACCAAGAGTGCTGGTACGCCTAGAGCATCCTCCAGACCAAGCCAGCGGTCGCAGAACCATCGCCATTACTACCAGCGGGTGATTAAGTGCAGATTATACACGTTGCAGATCGTAACGAGCACTCCCAATACCAGGGTTCGACAATATCTTCTCAGCTGTGTCCGTGTCTCCAAAATCCGCCCCACACCATTCCGAGTGCACCCGGGATGCTCAGGCACAGCCCTGACATGTTATCGGAACAATCGGACAGGTGCTCAAATTACATCGGAAATATGAACCTGCACCCATGCCCGGACAGTTTATTACTACTGTAGATTGACAAGTCGTTCAATGCAACTCGTTGTTGCTTTTCTCTTGCAGTGCGCTTCCTACTTCTGCACTGCGTTTGCACACTAGCTGCTGTGTTACTAATTCCAAGTGAGACTACGGTAAGTACTCTTAATTGGCTGATCATATACAATTGTACACATACAATTGTACAGGGTATTAAGGTCATATAGAGGGGTTTGCGAGTTGCAAGTTGTGTGCATAGCTACAACCTCCTGTGTCCCCATACAAGTACGCCCACTCCACTAGCCCACCTTTCATTAGGAAACTTGCTCGCAGAAGAGGAAAAGGTATCCTACGAAAACGGCGAATGTGGAAAGGATGATACTACTCGGCCTCTCGTGGTGATGTCACAGGCTCGAGTCGACCAGGGTTGGTTGAATTTCAGTGATTGGGTGGCGATCAACAGGCTAGGGCGCACCACAACACTGCTGCAGCTTCACCTCGCTGCTTCTCAGCATACCAGCAAGTGCTTTGACTTCTGTGTTCTTTGCTCATTGCGCCTCAAGTTGCCTTCTGTTGCTCAGGGTTGGTTAGGACGGTATCCAGCCTCGTCTCTTGCATGGCTTGCTAGCGTTCGCGCGCGGTGCATGCGAGCCTCGCTGATGTATAGGCATGTGTAGTATGTGTAGTAAGTAGGGAACATGAGAATTCAACCTGAACGACGCATTGCATTGCAAACTATTTAGAGCATTGCAACCCACCTGAAGTTTCAAATAAATTCTTCTTCAGCTGAGGCCCATCTCGCAGGCTGTGCACTCACCCAGCATGTGCCGAGGCCATTCCATAGCGTCGCAAGCGGCTTCTCCGGGTCGCAGGCAGCGTTCCGATAAATTGGGCTGAGTGTTTCCCCGCCGAGAGCTGCATCTTCCGGTCCAACCTGAGCATCAGCTGATGAATCGCATCTCGCGCAAGAATCGCATTTCCCAGACCGCAAGCGTCGGCGAGCGTTTGCGAGCCCGTCAATACTTGCCTGTCTTAAGAATTCGTACATCCTGAAAGCTGGTGGATTAAACTTGGTATCTGCTGCCTCAAGCGCGCGGGCCGACGCTAACGGATGTGTGCGGTGCAAGCAAATCCAAACAGCCAGCTAAGCCCTAAGCAATATTCGCTCCTTCGCTTAGCATGCGGCTTGACGGAGAACGCTGCCAATGGTTTGCCTTTATGCCCGTCGTGAAGCATGACTGAATCTCAAAGCCTTGACAAAGGGTCTTGGATCGTTCAAACCGTCTAATTAACTGCTGATGACCACCTGCTGATGATAGTCAGTTTCTGGAAGATTTTGTTTTCTTGCAAGTGGAAGCGCTGCATGGTGTCGCGGAAGTTTTGCGGCCAAGTCATAGACGAATGTCTGGGCTTTTGGCAGGGCTGAGGCATATCTTTGTGCTTGCAAGCCGCTGGCATGCGGGCTAGGTTACAGTGACAGGGGTCTCTTGCCGTTCAAGCCATGTCAAGAGCGCAAGTGTTGTCAGACATGAAGGTGATGGTGAAACAGGGATTGACTGCGTGTACACCAAATACATTTATATTAACAGCAGTGTGTTTGAAAGCAATAAGAGTGTTGGATTTGTTTAAGTCCCTGTTGGTACCACTTGTTTTTCAGTGATGTCTCCAGAAGCACAGCTGCCATGCCGTGCCATGGAGTGTATATGCGCGCATACATGTGTATGCGTTTGGCATGTGTTGGGCGCACTTGCTGCTCACAACGATTCGTGATTGCTAGACCTGATTGCTCGTCTCTGAGGAGAGGAAACCAGTGCATGTCAGGCTCTCTGGGGCTGTCCCCAGCACGTCAGGGAAACGCTCGAGGTAGTGACGACGCATATCTTCAGAGCATGCATAAGAGAGGACCGGAAGCTGTCACAGCTCTGGTAAGGCCTCAGCAACCACGTGGCATCATCCGTCCACCCATCCATCATTACATCTCATCCTTATCACCGCCTTACTACCATGCGTGCTGAAATGGCGAACAAGATACACGACCCAATGATCCATAGTAGTACAGTGTGCCCTACACGCACAGTGCCAGCTCACAAAAGTGCACAAGAGCAGCAGGCATGTGCTGATAAGTTGTGTCTTGAAGAGGTGTTGCAACACACGTGACACTCATAAGTGGTGCACCAAGAGGGAGGGAGTGCGGCTGCAACGGGTGAAGGCATCATCACTGAATCAGCTGCCCTCTGGCTACAAAACCAGCAAACGTCAACATCAATACGACAAGTACGCAGAAGGCAAGGCACTAGCACAGTACGTGGACAGTCCGGACTAAGCACAGAACAATTTAATCAGAAAATTAATCCGGAATAAGCACACTGCGGAAAACAAGATCCATCAATCACATGAATAGGGCAGACAAACATTCTGGACGCTTGGCCATTCTGGCCGCTTGGCTCAAGTCAGGTCAGGTACGGTCGTCGACACATGTGACATGTGCATACCCGTTGACTGCATGGCCAAGAAAGACTGTACAAGTACAACAAGAGCACATCGCCTTGAACAGTATGCACACAAGGTGGTGATCCTGACGTGCATTTCAGCACATCCAGCTCGCACATCAGAAACTGCTTCGTGCTGCCAGGTAAGGCAACACGAGGCACATCAGAAACTGCTTTGTGCTGTTAAGTACCTCAGAGATTCAGTGATCCTAACACCAGTGATTTAGTGATTCTGACACCAGTGATTCAGTAACTTCAAAACCAGTGATGAAGTGCAGTCCGGCAGCAACTACCAGACCTGCGTCTGAGTGCTTCTTTGGCCTGTCCGCACCCCACCCAAATCAAACGGTTGCACAGCGTGCGGAGCGCATGGGATCTTCTTTGCTAAGTCATCAATTCCTCACTTCAAATGCAAGCATGAGGACTGCGCTCCCGATACCACCGGGGAATGGCTTTTCTGTTGGGAAGATGGAGTGGGCGATGCTGAACTCCGGGATATCTACATCCGTACGCATGAACAGCTTGTGCACTCCATTGGTGAGCTTGGTAGTGTCTGCACTCAGCACCCAAGCAAGGAAGGAAAGATGAGCAAGGGATGAAACAAGGGATGCTGTGATTTCTGATTTGCTTACGAGGTGCCTTTGGAAGGCGCTCCGTGGGGTGGCCACCACAGGGCCACCAACCCTTGCTGAATCAGTGAGATCCCCCCTACTGGTGTGAGGCTGAATCGGTGAGATCCCCCTTCACTAGTGTGAGGCTGAAACGGTTAGATCCCCCTTTACATGCGACATGCTAGTGGTTGCTTTCTCTCATCTCGTAATTTAAAAGGGTTATGCTTGTGCACGGCACCCAGAGATCTGAACCTTAAGGCGTTTGGAGTGCTCGTGGTTGTCACCATGTTCGGGTTGCATGGGTGATTGCATGATTCCATGCATGGAACTGGACACAAGCATGACGTGCCAGGAGAGCTGAGACTGAATGCTAGTTCACAGCACTAGGTGCGTGCCGCATCCTCATGACATCATAACGTTTAGCTCTCATGCCCACCTCCACAGAATCGGGCAGATATCCACTGCACCATCGCTCACCGATTGTCAGAGATCCCTTGAAATAGTTGGGGTAGAGGACATCCGTTTGAATAGCGCCCAACCTGACAGGCACCGCATGGAAGCCCGGGTCAATGCTGGCGAAGAAGCGAGTCACTCTGGCCAGCTGCGCAGAACAAGGACAAGCGAAACGGATGTCAGTTGTCGTGTCATGTGTCAAGCTGATATGTTTCAACTTCTATTAGGCTTCTAAACTTGAATCTCCATGGGCGTTGAAGTGCTTGAAGGAAACCACCTCGCAGGCATCAGCTACATCAGCTACACAATTGACTAGCGGCTTTTGAGCTGGTGTTCCAGCTGTCCGATCGACACGCACCCCTGAGTCCTGGGCAGGCCTGATGGGGGGGGTGGTCCAGTTGCCCGACACGGGCACCATGGGCCAATTGGGGCCGAGGAACACCTCAGTGTACGACCAGGGAAAGCCCAGGGTGCCGCGACCCCTGCATGTGTGAAGCATGTGTGCCAAGGAGACAATCGAAGCTTGTTTTGCGGCCAAAGCAGGATGCCTGGGGACAATGAGGAATTATGAGACAGTCTGCATGTGTCCAAGCTTGTGAGGGCAGTCAGACAACAACGGTCTGGTTTCAGTGGTGCAGGTTGGCATTGGTCGATTTGATAGGCAGTCATAAGGCGCGCACAGGAGGACTGACTAAGGCTTCACTGCGTTGTGAAGAATTCAAGGTTTTAGCAAAGTGGAGCACAGCATTACCTGCAATCGCTAGCGTCTATGAAGGGGAGGTCTGGAATTGCTATGGGCCAAACAGACGCACACAGCAGAGCAGGTTTACGAAGGCAGCCATGCCCATGCACACGAACTCTCACGAACTAAATCCAGCCCTGAGAGCCAGCCCTTACATGAGATCGCCCATTTTCAAGCCGTTGGGGTTGAGAGGTTTGCCGTTTGAGATGTAGGACTGCCATTCCAGCGAGGTGAGGTGAAACAAGCCCTGGCCGCGGGACATGTTGTACGACTCTTTCGGAAGCCATGGGAACTCCACGGGCACTGCGGCCCGCAAGAGAGCAGGAATTGCATCACGGGTTGCATTGGAACGCATCAGATACCGTACGGACACGAACTAAATTCAACTAAAATAGGCGCTAAACTAAGTACAGTACAAAACTGAACTAGATAAAGGTATATCCTGCAACGAAGCGATGAGGTGCATGACAGCGGAAAGGCACCTCACATGGTTGCTAGCCGTATGTAATAACGAGCAGACCGGGCTTTGCAATGCAACATGGCCTTGCCGGGGATCCTACCCAAGACATCTCAAGTGCCTGCTAGCCGATCCTACCCAAGACATCTCAAGTGCCTGCTAGCCGATCCTACCCAAGACCATCTCAAGTGCCTGCTAGCCGATCCTACCCAAGACATCTCAAGTGCCTGCTAGCCGATCCAACCCAAGACATCTCAAGTGCCTGCTAGCCGATCCTACCCAAGATGCCTACTATAGCATCACAGGTGAGTGCACCTGGAAGTACAAGCTGCGCAAGTTGAGGCCTTGCAAAACGCTTCAGGTTGCTGCTAAGCGCAAGCCCTTTCATCTGCCTCCCTTACCCTTCATTCATCATGCATAGCAAGCACGCACACACACACACACACACGCACGCACGCACGCACGCACGCACGCACGCACGCACGCACGCACGC
>QAXH01004241.1:10094-20595 GCA_004335635.1 Chloromonas sp. AAM2 | reverse complement strand
CCTTTGTTGTACAGGTTGATCTTTGTTGTACAGGTTGATCTTTGTTGTACAGGTTGATCTTTGTTGTACAGGTTGATCTTTGTTGTACAGGTTGATCTTTGTTGTACAGGTTGATCTTTGTTGTACAGGTTGATCTTTGTTGTACAGGTTGATCTTTGTTGTACAGGTTGATCTTTGTTGTACAGGTTGATCTTGTTGCACTGATCTCTTCAATGCTGTGTTGCCTTGCAGCCAGTGAACCCGCTCAAAATCAATGGTGTGTAATTGGATCGATTTCTCGTATCCCAACCACACAACACTCATTGCCACCGTGGTTGAATTCATGGTCTTGTGTCTTGCACAGGTGGATGGGTACCGCCATCATTGCCAGCTGTTTACTCCAGCCAGGACTTGCGCCATGTCCAGCAGGTGCACCGGGAGCCTAGCACTGGCACACCACCACGCACTCACTCTCACACACCAGCAGCACATGGCTCACATCCCACACAGCCCAGCAGTACTGCCACATCACAAACACCACCAGCCCGTGCCACCACGCCTCCACATGGTGCTCCACGCCCTCCACATGCGCATACACATGCACATGAACATGCTCACCGCACTGCTACTACCCCAGCAGCACCACCGCACGCCAGACGTGGCGCTCGCGCACAGGCACCAGGCTCTGTCAGCACGCCCACCAGCACACCAGCGGGTAGTCCTACCAAGGAACTGGCCGACTCGACCGTGGAGCTGAGTGGTCCAGGCGTCGCTGCACGTGCGCCACAGCACTCGTCAAACCCAGGCTCTGCTGCTAGAACCACTGAGCTGGAAAAACCTACCATGTCTCAGGGCCGGTGTCCCAGTGTGCGTGCCGGGACTGTGGAGGCAGAAGATACCGCGGCACCTCAGAGTCGGGATCCTGGCATGCCTGCTGCACCACAGCGCACTGCTTCCAATCCCGTCAATGTGTCAAGGGCTGACCTTGCACCGGCTGGCCCTGCAGAAGCAGGGGTGCACACAGGAAAGGAAGGGTCAAGCTCGCCTTTGGCATCAACAGCACAGCCAGCGGTGGCGGTCGCAGCAGCACCAGCAGCTCCAGCGTCAGCAGCAGCACCAGCAGCAGCGCCGGTGCCAGCACTCGTACAGCCAACACAGCCAGCAGCACAACCAGCATCAAGGGCAACGGTCCATGCATCCATGCAACCACAGGCACCACCAGGAGTAGCCATGCACCCCGCACGGCCTGCTATGGCACAACAACGCGCATACACAGCCGCGCATGTGCAGCCATCCATGCAACAGCCAGCATGGGTTGGCGGGGCCCCTGCAGCCCAGTCCAGCACTCCCTTTGCCATGACGCCTATCCAGGGTCATTACCATCATTCACAATACCCACAGTATGCCAGTGAGGCTGGAGGTTTTATTCCTGTCGCTGCAGGCAATTCCAGCCATGTGGCCCATGCAAGCAACTCGGACATTGCGTCGCCCATGCACAGCCCCCTTTACCTCAGTCGTGCTTCCAGCGCAGCACAACCAACCATGGCAGGAGGACCCATGCATTGGCACATGGCAAACTTGGCTGGCATGGAACAGGCATGGCATGGAGCAGGCACGCCTGCTGCATGGCCTGGCAGTGAGGCTACAGGAACAGGTGTTTACCATGCACCCATGGCACAGCCCCAGAGATACCCATCTCAGCCGCAGCTGGTGATGTACCATGGCATGGCATACGCTGCTGCACCTCCAGCCGGCCACATGCAGACATGGTCTGCAGCACCAGAGCAGCAACCACAAGCCTGGGCAGCACCTGCTACACAGCACATGGAAGCACCTCAGTCGTACGCATGGGACCCCAGCCGTGCTATGTACCACACTGAAGTGATGCCGGGGTATGGCGCTGTGGCTTACGGCGGCATGCAACCGCAAGGTCAGCCTGAGCTGACATGCTATCAGAGGCCGCCAGGCTATCTGTTGAATCCGAATGTCCAGGCTGTGACAGGCTTAGGTGTGGCAGCAGGGCCAGCGGAGATGGTGTTGCAAGGGCTGGCTGGAGCAGCAGGAGTGGCTGTGGCGGGGCAGCCACATCCGGCGGGGCGGCGGCGCCGGCGCGGCTGCCGGGGCGCTGGCCGGTCTAAGGCGCTTGCTGCCCTGCGGGAACAGCAGCGGCTGCAGCAGGAGCAGGAGCAGCGGCAAGCCGGCCAGGCACAGGACGAGCCACAGCAGCAGCAGCAGGAACAGCAGGAGCAGGACGCAGACTGGCCGCAGGAGGCCGCAGGTTATGAAGTGCATCAGGCTGATGAGGATGAAGTGGGAGAGCAGGAAGGGCATTGGAAGGAGAGGCAGCAGCAGGAGCAGGAGTAGAGGGTTCCAGCTGCTGGTGCTGCTGCTGCTGCTGCTGCTTGAATGTCAGGAGCAGCGCGCATATTGTATGGCAGTTGCATACGGTATGGGCATCATATGTGAAGCTAAGCTGCAGGGTGGCCCTGCAGATTGCAAACTGGGCAGTACACGCAGCTCTGGCGACTCTCCCGCAGCTGTCGTCTGGCGAGCATGCATCAGTCCGCTGCTGTACTGTATGGACTGGAAGCAGCATACAAGGGCACCTGATAATGGCTTGGAAATGGTTGATGCTATGACGTGCGCTGCCTGTCAGAATTTTGGATGTTTTCTTGCCATGCCGATCTTGTATCCTGTTGGCTGATCCGTGCTGAAAAGTGCATAACCAGCCCGTTTGCCCGGACTTGTTTTTTGCGTGTTGTACAGATGTTGCGGCAAATTGATGCCATGGCACTGTAGGTCCGGAACAATGCGGACGAGCTTTGAACCATTGCATGGGCCTCCTGGTACCGATCAGCGTCACGCATGTAGAGCAAGCACGTGTGGTGTGGCACACCACGCAGCATAAGCAGTGTTACGACAGGCATCATGGCAGAAGCTACCTGCTCAGAAGCGTATCACCCTAAGCTTCATGCATCTGAGCTTTAGGCTACCAGCCATTGCTGGGCTTATAATCATGGTTCCATGACTGTGCTTGCTGAATGGATGGTTTGTTCTGTTTTGTTGGAGACTTTGGCATCTTTTTCCACTTTCAATCATGTTGTGTAGTTTGGTTGGCCGTATGCGGCTGCACAGTGCACTGTCATGGCTAGCAACACTAAGAAGCTGGGCACAGTTTTGCTGTTCTCTATCATGTAGGCAGGAGGCATGGTGTGTTGGGTAGGCATCTTTGGTGGGGAGGAGGCCTGATCTACTAAATAATAGGCCTGTTAAATTGTTAAACAGAAAGCATTGCGCTGTCAAGGCACCAAGTTGCTGTTTTGAGAACGCTTGCTGGGCTGATGGAGCAGGACAGTATCTCACACCGCCGTCCGTGCTCAGGTTTTTGTCGAGCTTGGCAGGGTTGCAACATCAACAATTGAAGCATTTGCAAGCATGGCGTTGCATTGGTATGCAGTGGCAAGCAAGTTTTCATTGCACAGTAGAGGCAATCATACAGCCTCTTGAGTCACGGTTGCTGCATGGGCAATGGATTCAAAATAGTCTACACCTCCACTACAGTGTCATCAGCCACCACATTGTCCCAGAACTGGCAAACTTCTTGTTTTTTTCTTTTGCAGTAGTTGATTGTACCAATACAAGAAATTGCTCATACCTGATAACAAAGGGTAGCGAAATTGCACTTGCAACCGAGTGCTGCAGCCCCAGAGGCCTGCTGCCTGACCGGTAGGTAATCAATTCTCTCTGTCTCTGCTTCTTGTGCACATGCGTATCCAAAACAACGCAAGACTCATGGGAATGCGGGGCCCAGAGGCGGGACGTCTGCTAGGGACAGTTTCTGTAGAAAGGTTCCTGGGTACCACCTGTGCAGGTTGACGTACAGCCGCTGCGCCTCCGCTGTCTTCAAGGCCTCAATGGGTACCCTCACAGATGTGCCTCGAGTGCCAATGCCCATGTGCAACGTTCCCAATGCTCATAGTGAAGATTCGGCACAGTCTGCTCAGTTTCATCGTCCTCGCTTTGACATACTGCAAACTACACAAACCAAGGGGTTGCTGGCCCACGCCAGTGCATTCAGAGTGCCCTCCTGCCTTGACTGATGCGTACACACCGCAGACCCGCAATGCGAGGAGGTGATTACCAACCAGCGAGACCTGACGGACCCAATGGCGTCCAGCACAGCCAGGTTTCCCATTTAGACGCTAGAATGCGAGTGTGTCAAGTCGCTGGTCACGGCCATCCAAATCAACGGTGACCGTGCTGTCGGGGACATCATATACGATGGGGTGCTGGTAGAGAAGGCTGCCAAGGAAGTTGAGCTGCCACAGAGACTGATGAGCAGCTGGGAGGAGACCGTGAAGAAGAAAACTGGGCACAGAATCAAGCTGGTTGTCAAGCCGTGGGCATGTGATACAGAATGGACCGAGCCAGCTCCTATGACATCTGCCGTGGAAAGCATGTCCGCAGAGTCATGGATGGACAGGCACCACCTGCTGGGCTATGATGCTGTAAAGGCTTTATAAGAGAAGAACACGTTTAAGATCGTCAAGTCAGGCAACTATATTCGAGAAGATCCTGTGGATGGGTCACGCATAGTACTAATGGAGTCATATCGTCATCTACACTGTGCGGAGGTAGTAAGAAGGCAATTTTACATCAGGAAAGCCGTCACATGACACGGGTCGGGATGTATACAGCCCTGACCTACCCTGAGTAAGAAGTTCAAAGTTCGCGTTGGGGTGCTGGTACTACGCCCGGAAACCCCGCCGTCACCTGGGTTCCAACCCAGGTCTGTCAAACCATGTGACAGAACCCCTACCAGCTGAGCTGGCGGCGGGGTCGAGCAAGACAACGGCACTGTGAAAGTAACATCCGCTCAACCTTTCATAGCTCGTTGGATGCGCGACCCAGTGTCTACGGAGAATTGGTGTTCATGCCACCACCACTGGCCACGCCCCCAGGTGCCTACAATATCTGGGATGGGATTTTCAGTAGAGCGCTACATGCCCCCTCCAGTTAGGCCAATAAACCATGAGAGTGAGGCAGTCGCGTTCTTCCTTGACTTTGTTAGCACGTTGTGCAACAACAACAAGCGCCTTGTCAAGTACGTGTTGGATGGGGTTGCCCAGATCTTCCAAAACCCGGCTTTCAAGACAGGCTCAGCACTCCTGCTCAAAGGTGAAGAGGGTGTGGGCAAGAATCGTTTCACAGGCCTGATACGAGCCATGTTGCGTGACAAGTTTCTACAAACAGCAACACCGTCCACAACTCTGTACGGCCGATTCACATGATAGAGGGACGGTAAACTTCTGATTGTGATCAACGAATCCAGCGGCTCTGACAACTTTGCAGCCAACGACATAATCAAAAACATGATAACGTGCGATGAGTTCCAGTCGGAGGGCAAGGGTACCAATGCATACACAATGAATTGCTATGCGCGTTTCATGTTCACAACCAACAACGACAACTGCTTGAAGGTGAACCCAGACAGCAGGCGCTACGTTGTGATTGAAGTGTCTTCAGAGCTCATGGGTAACACAAACTATTTCAAACGGCTGAGTGCACTGATTGTCGGTGACCACAGTTGCCATGAGCTGTACAAGCACCTGATGCAACGTCACATCAGTGGCGTTGACTGGATCAGAGATCGCCAGTGATGGAACATGTTGCAAATGGTCAGCATGAACCTGCCGTACGAGCATCAGTTCATCAAGCATTTCGTGCAGAAGAAACACAGTGAGGTGAAGAGGGCGCGCCCTGGGTCTCAAGTGGTGATCATGATGGACGCAATGTTCATTGAATTCAGCGGTTGGCTTCGTGGTCTGTGGACGGACGCTGTGTGCGGCCCATGGTTTCGGAGACTGGTGCCAATCAACCCCCTCTCTGTCACTGATGTCTAGTGCCGGAGAAGCCTGACAGCCGGGCATGCATCATGCTTTCGCAGTACAAAATGCATCCACAAGCGAACCGAAAGCAGGTGGTCTCACCAGCCAACTACCAGACATGTGGTACCAGGCATGGCAAGGTCAACGCCAGAGTACTCATGCGGGCAGCCATAGGACCATTTTGACAACTTGCAGTACCCATTTCGCATATTAAAAGCTGCCCTGGGCCTGTCTCTTGCCGAATAATGTCACATTTTGAGTCTTGTTTTACATTCCCAGGCATCTTGCAGTGCTTGCGATGTTGGCAGCATAGGCACTGCCCTGAGCTTGACCGAATAAAAGTCTGCAGACGTGCGGCTAGTTTTAGCATTAAATGTCTGCCAGTGCTGCAATATTGTAATTGGTCGTTACCCACGCAAATGCGTGTGTTCCCATGCAATTGAAGCAAAAAGAATATGGGTTGTCTCAACATGTGTCTTGTCTTGACAAATGCACTGCACCGCCCAGTGGTGCTGCTCCACGCTTCTTGACCAAGAACAATTCATAACAGAGGCTTGGTAGCTGAATGGTAGCTGAAATCACGACAAAACGCCAGTCAATGGTCAACAGGGGTGCTCAGGTGTCGGTTGGCATACCCGCTCATACATGGGCAGGCATGCCTGATAGCATGACATCACCAGCCTCCCTCATTGCATCCAACTGGTGTAAGGCAGAACTATACGTAGTAACCAACGAGCTTACTGGTGCCAGATGTGCTTCCCAGGCTCTTGGAGGGTCAACATATGCACCTGTCCAGTCTAACACCTGCTTGGAACTGACCATGGTTGCTGATTCTGAGGCAGCCGCAGTCAAGAGTCGTGAGAACTGCTGCTGAAGTTCAGGCTCCACGGGAATGGTCTGCTGTGAGTTGACGTCCTTGAAGCGCAGTGCCAACGTAGAGCTTTTAGCTGTCATGAGCTGCAGCACATGCGTCGCCTGTTGCAGCGCTTCGGCCCGCTGGCGCAGCACAGACTGGTCCGTCATGGCCTTGGTGCTGACGGCGTCCGTTAATATCTGCGCCCGTAGCTGCAGCGAGGTTGTACGTCGCTCCAGGTCTCGCAACGACAGAACCCCGTGTTGTTTTGAACTGTGATTGTGGCTCGAACCTGTTGTTACAGTGCTTGCTCTCAGTTGCTGGTCCTCATGTGGCGCCAGCTTCAGCTCCTGTGCATGCCGGAGTACATCTCCATACACGCTTTTGAACCCGTCTGTCTCCATGTCAAAAATGTGATATATCTGAGAAGACGGGGAAGACTGTGCAGGTAGATGCCACCGAAAGGTTAAACCTCGTCCGGAGCCCGGGCGGTAGTTGGTAAATTGCCGCCGACTTGGAAAACGTGCGACCAAAAGTTGCGGCCAGGTTTGTTGAGTTAACCGAAAACGCCTGCGAAACGCTCACATTGGCACGATTGGGAATGTGTGCACGCCACATCACTCTGTAAGCTGCCTGCTTGTGCTTGTGCTAGTCGTGTGCACCGCCAGCCACGCAGGTAAGGAATAACTTGCAAACCACTTGCTAAACACAGACTGCACGCCAGATGCAGCACATGTTCATCTGCTCGAGCAACTTGGAGCAGTTCTCCAATCTGCTCCTCGCATGCTGCTCCTCGTATAAATTGATTGATCATAGCACAAACTGCTCCAATCTGCTCAACCCGCACCGATCACGAGCATTGTAGTAGTCGTCAATTGTGCTCAGCAACATCGAGCAGCTATCAACGCTCGCTGTCGGCGGTCTTGACCCTCCAGCTCAGCAGCCCCCACACCCTACCTCACTTTTTCTTGATGCGCAGTCACTCCATACCTCAACTACCCCCAGACTACTCCACGGCAACCATGATGATGTCACAGCGCCTAGCCAACGGGCGGAGCATTGCCGCTTCCTTGCCATGCAGCCGCAAGGCTTTGCATGTTCGTGCCCAGGCTGCTGCCACTGCTGCAGCACAGGCTCCAGCTGACGCCAAGTTCGCTGAGTACAAGCCCACAGTGGCTGCTTTCTTCCCTGGCCAAGTGAGTTCACGACTTGTAATGAAACACAATGCATCTGATGAAAATGTATCCCATGCCGCATCAACCAGCTGGTGCTGACCACCTGCCGCAGCGTGTGAAAGTGAAAAAGCTGGCCAGAAAACACCGTTCCTTCAGCCTCTCATGGTGCCCTACCCATATCATGTATTTAACGATGGTTTGGTTTGGCGTTGTCGTGTGCGTGTCAATTCACAACTGGATGCGCTGTCCCCTGCCTTGCCTGCCGCTGTAGGGTGCTCAGACCGTGGGCATGGCCAAGGACCTAGTGGCCGAGGTGCCCAAGGCCAAGGAGATGTTCGACAAGGCTTCAGAGATCCTGGGATACGATCTACTGCAGGTCAGCTACTGAGCTCAAGTCTGTGTTGCTTCTGCACTGCGTATGCTACACACTCGGTCACAAGACTGTCTTGTCTGTATTGTGAACAAGGATGTACAGAAGGTGAAGCAGTGAGGTTGCGTGTCGCAGCGCACAGGGCATGTTGTTCCTGTTGTTCCTTCACACCTACACTGCTTGTGCTGCTATACCAAAGCATTCAAGTTGCACTGGGCCGCTGCATGTAGTGTGGACCACTGCATGTAGTGTGATTCTTGCCTGTCAAGGCGCTTGCACATCCAGAAGTCAAAGCACATGAGATGAATTTGTTATGTAGAGCAGAGGGTGGGCTGTGCCCGTGTTGCGAAGAAGGATGCAGGGTACTGGCAGTACTTGTATAAATGACTCATTTGCAATGCAAACAAGGATGTACACCTTGATGTGCTCGTCTGCAGCTGTGTGTCGAGGGCCCCAAGGAGAAGCTGGACAGCACGGTGATCAGCCAGCCAGCCATCTACGTGGCCTCCCTGGCCGCTGTCGAGCGGCTGCGGCTCACCGAGGGCCAGGCGGCGGTGGACGCGATTGATGTGGCGTGTGGGCTGTCCTTGGGGGAGTACACGGCGCTCGCATTCGCAGGTGCCTTCAGGTGCGGATGGACAACTGCCGGTTGAGCGCATTGTGTGACCGTTGTGCTGCCCATGGGAGTTCCACTGCAGTCGGGCGCATGAGCCAGTTGTCATTTGTGTGCACTTGGTGTACAAGCTGTGCAGACAACAGACGAGGCGCAACATGCTCTATGACGACCCGGACATGTGTCTCTTGCAATGTGCGGCAGTCATCACCCGTGATAAACTCATTCAACCCAGCCGGTGGGTCCCTTGCCCCATGTGCACTCGCAGCTTTGAGGACGGTCTGCGCCTGGTGAAATTGCGCGGGGAGGCCATGCAGGCGGCGGCAGACGCAGCGCCATCGGGCATGGTGTCCGTCATCGGGCTGGATTCCGCCAAGGTGGCAGAGCTGTGCGCGGTGAGTATCTGAGCCTTGGGCATTAGGCCTTGCAGGTCTATATCATAGCTATGTAAAGCTTCAAAAGCCCAGGTTGCAGCCTGACCATCGGCAGTGCCATCTATGCGTAGATAGCCATTCACCAGGTGAATGCTCGTACACATCAACGCCTACCCTCATTGGCCTGTGGGCAAACAGTGTGTTGCTTTGCCTCTGCACGGTCCAACAGCTGTTCTCGTTAGTAGACCATGCGCGCAAACCAACGCGCCTCACTGTCCTTGAGCCCTGTCATCTGTCATCCCTTGGCCTGCCCCATCAGGCCGCCACCAAGGAGGTGGGTGAGGACAAGGCCGTGCGCATCGCCAACTTCCTGTGCCCCGGAAACTACGCGGTCAGCGGGTCCAAGGAGGGATGCGATGCGGTGGTCAACCTGGGAAAGAGCTTCAAGGCACGGTGAGTGGGCACGGGCCGCGTCATCCAGGCAAACAACCACCTGTGTGGTGTGCTTTCAGAACCAGCATGGCAACAGCGGCTGGGAGTAGGAAGCAGGTGACGTGGACAATTGCACAGTGTGATAGCCTTAAACCCTTGTCATCAATTACAATGGCATACTAGCGATTGGGTGAAGCGGCTGGGTGAAGTAGAGCATGCACAGGGTGTACTGACCCTGAACCTTGTCATATGTCGTGTCTTCTGTCCGCAGCATGACTGTGCGCTTGGCGGTGGCAGGCGCCTTCCACACCGGTTACATGCAGCCAGCGGTGGACCAGTTGAGAGCAGCGCTTGAAAAGGTGGAGATCAAGTGAGTGAGATCCCAGTGCACTTTGCCACCTGCTTCAGGTCAGGCACCTTGAGTGCCATACAGCCCTTGCGGGACAGTTGTCGTGATGGCAACAGGTTGCGGCCCGTATGAACGTGTTTGTGCGCAGGACTCCTCGCATCCCGGTCATCTCAAACGTAGACGCCATGCCCCACTCAGACCCAGCCACCATCAAGGCCATCCTGGCAAAGCAGGTGAGTCAAGTCATGTCAAACGCTGTTGGCTGAGCAGCGGTTTAAGGATTGATGCTGACACATAGCTTAGTCCGGTGTCCATAGCTTTCGTCTGTTTGCAAGAGACAGTTACGCGGGATACCGGACTGCTGCTGCTACTGCCACAGCATCTTGTTTTTCTTCCAGCCGTGCACAGCAACTCACGCTGGTTGTTGTCAACAGCACACCACGTCCACCTGCTGCCCCCCCCCCCCCC
>QAXH01004235.1:3974-15349 GCA_004335635.1 Chloromonas sp. AAM2 | reverse complement strand
TGCGGGCCACCGGGCAGGGCCGCGGGGTGCGGGGCCGACGAGCCCGCCCCGCAGCGCCCGCCTTTCCCGTGGGGATATCTCGCGCAGCCTGTCCGTACCCCAGGTGCAGCCCTTGCCCCAAGCTACCCCTCGGTCTGCTGTCAATTTAGCAAGGGCGCCATCACACAGCATGGCACGTGTCCGAACCCCATCGGCTGCGATAGATGGTCTCAGTTGGCATGCTGGTGGGATCGAGGACCCTTCCCAACGCACAGCAGGTGTGTGTGCGTGCGGCTGCATGTGTGGGTGCGTGTGGGTGCACGGGCGTCTGCGTGCGTGTGTGTGGTGTGTGGTTCTGTATCGCCTTTTGTATTGTCGCAAGCGGAGCAGAGGGCAAGCATCAACTACGCATCTGAGCAAGTAGCATGTCTCGCTTAGCCGTGACTTGAATGGTGAATTCTGCCCAGCGCCCCCAAAAACGTTTATCGTAGGTGTGACACCACGCGAGACTAACAACAGGCGCCCATTCATGGGAGCGCCCAGGCATGCGCCTGTGGACGAACTGGACACAGCGGCAGCTGGCAGCAACGCCCGGGCTGCACCTGCCATTGTGATGCGCTTCACTGCCCCCGCTAATGGCACCAGTAACGTCCATGCAGATGCCGATCCAGGCCGTGCTGTCTACGGTACAGCAGGGGTCGGTGCTGCAGGGGCGTTGTCACAAGTCAGCGTGACAGTGCTTCCGCTGGTGGTGCTGTACAAGCCCTGCTTCTTCGCTACGCTGGGCAAAGCCCTGACAAACATCAAGGTGGTAATGCTCTCATGTGTATGCATTGTTTGCCTGGTCACGAGTGGTCATGTCATGCCTACAAAAACATAACAAGATCTGCTCTTTCTAAAGGTGGGCATTAAAGCTAGCCCCTAGTTAACAGTTTACCCAATTTTACTGAAACTACGTTGTGTTAGCAACCGCTAACAAAGATCTTGACTTTCCTGACTGTGCTATTCCAGGTGTCTGGCACACTGGAGGAAGCTATGCAGCGCACCATGTGTGAGTTGCCTTCGACACACGCCCAAACAGTGGCCAAGGCGCGGCACCTGCAGGGCAAGCCTACAGGATTGAAGGTGAGGAGCTTGAACTGGTTGCGGATGGCCCTACCATGCTGCAGCTGAACTCAACTGTCATGACCATCGTGACTCCAGCTCTTCATGTCAGCTGCGCTGCTCGGGGCAGTGCAAATGCATTTGTTTTCATCACCAGCCAACTGTCTGGGTCTGCCGCGGCACAGGGTGAGCTACAGCTTCAACAACCTGCCCGCCGGTTGAGTCATTGTTGCACAGAAACGTCATGTTGAGATGTAAGGGGATATTGCCTATGAAAATTTGGATATTGCCTGGGGGATTTGGATATTGCCTGTTGATTTTGTCACTGCTCACGTTGCTTGCTGAATGCAACCGCACCGGCGACCACCGTATGGCATGCTAACTGACCCTTTTCGCCCTGGTTGCCTGCAGCTGCATGTGGAATTGCAAGGTGCCATCATTCGGCTGGAAGCAGCCCAGCAGACACAAGGCACCCCAACACCGACACCGGACCCATCAAGACCTGCAACCAATCTTTCGCCAGCCTGGACCTCCTTCAGCAGAAGACAATCCTCCCTCAACCAGCCACCGCCCGCTGCTCCAGCCCCACCCAGTGTAGAAATCCTCATCGGGCCCGTTCTTATCAACACCCCGGACACGCCCCTTGTTTTACAGCCCTTCACGCAAACCCAGGCATTGCATGGTCAGGCCACAGCAGTCTCAAGCGCAAGCCCGCCTGCTGCACCCGACAACCCACAGCCTGTGGACACTGCTGACAATCCACAGTTTGTTGCTGGGACGGCGGGTGACGGCACTGTCTTGAATAACACGCAGTTGCCTTCCCGGTCGCAATCACCGCAGGATGCAGCCGGTGGCGGGTTGTCGGCTGGGTCACTGGGCTCTGCGGGTAGTCTGGCCGGCCCAGGCTCTTGGTACACTGCTACTGAGAGAAACAGCAGCAGTGCAGCAGCCTCTGGCATCTCGCTAGGCACAGAGACTAGCACAGGCCAGGGGCAACAACACAACGCCATTGACTCAAACAGTGCAGGCATCAGGCTACGCCCCTCTTTGCCGTCAGCCACAGGCACCACTCCCTTCCCGCAATCCATCAGCAGCAGTCACTTGCACAGCAAAGCGGCCTCCCAGCCCCTGCCCGACCTCAATCCGACGCACGCAGAGAAAACGGACAAAGAAACCGCTGTACCGTTCCTGCAACTGGAGCAGCACGTGCTGTTCACCCACCTGTCCCTTCACGTGGCCAGCATCCACGTGCTCTTCAGCACCGGGGCGGGTACCGCCGGTAAAGGTGCTGCCTTGGAACGCAACATCGGGCGGAATTCCCAAAGCAGTTCGCAGCAGCTTCTTCCGCCACTATCAGTCAATGCGCTTGTGGCTCTGAACCGCCTGGCATACGACACCACTCTACCCCAGACACAGCTGCAGCTGCAGTTAGACGGCCTTGATGACGTGGTGCTGCGGTCATCGGTGCTGCAAGCGTTTTCCACAACGCTGGAAGTGCTCCTTGCACCGCCCCGCACCGCCCCACCACCCATACCGTCACCGGCCCCGCCAGCATCACCCACTGCCGTTGTACAATCCACTGCACAGACTGCATCGCCAACCAGATCTACAGACCAACAGACCAGCGGACAGTTGCCGCAGCCAGGCATGGCTGGTACCACTGCTGACGTGGCCATACCGTCTGCCACAGACGCCACACCCTCGCCCGATCCACTCTACGTTCAGCTTATACTGGGGAGGACAGAGGACCGTCCGCTGTCGCTGCACATCACTGTCTCCTCACATTTACAATCGTCACGTCAGGCATCACCACTGGCACAAGATCTCACACAGGCACCGTTGATGCGAGTCCAGCTTGAAACGCTTCAGGAGCACGTGGTAGCAGTTTTGATGCACGTGCTACCAGAAGTACCGGACACTGACACACCAGACAGGCGCACAAATGCCAGCCAACCATTACACATCCCCGATGCACCGGCAGAGACGCAACCCACCCTGCCGGCTGAAGAATACGAGCAGCAGCGCAGTACATCCACACCACCATCACCATCAGCTGGTGGACATTCCTTGGCTTTGCCCCTCTTGCAAAAGCAAACTGACGGGCATCATTCATCCCATAATTCATCCCCACCTGCATCGCATGAGGCAGCAGCAGTGGGCCAGCCACAGCACGTGCCTGCTGCCTCCCCACCGCTACCTGCTTTCATCACCCAAGTTCAGCTCAAGCTCTGCACAGTGTGCATCACGTTGATCGAAGACCAGCCAGCCGATACCACCACCGCCTACGCCCACAGCAGCAGGGCATGGGCTCGCAGCGGCACGAGCAGAAGGTCTGCCAGCCCCTCAGTCGCTGTTGCTTTTGCTCTCTGTGAGGTCGAGCTGTCCATGCAAGGCGGTGACACTTCAGTGGTGCACGCGGACTTGGAACGTGTTCAGATACACACCCTGTATGCCACATGCACTCAAGCATGTGATGCATGTGGTGCACGACCCAGCATGCTGCTACCGTGGCTGCAACTGGCTCGCCAAGTCACTGCCCATAAGCTAAGAATCGGCTTGGTGAGGGCTATTGGCACCAACCCACTGCTACAACAACAAGCAGCGAGCACTGTCCAGCATGACCCAAATGCGGTCGGTCAGGTGTCGGCTCAGTCGACCGAGTGTGGACCAGGTGTGGACCAGGTGTCGACACAACTTATCAGGGTGGAGTTACGGGGTGCAAACGCCCTAGGGTACCCAGACCAGCCGTCCAACTTCATCTGCCCCAGCAGCGGCAGGCCAGACGACCCAGCATGCCTGATCAGCGTGGAGTATAAGCACGTGGCTTACGCGCAGAAACCGCCACAGTCCGTTACTTCTGTTTCTTCCATTGCATCCGTTGCTTGCAATCAGCTCAGTGTGCTCTTGCAGGGGGTGTCCATGGGGGCAGGGCTCATCCCTGCTGTAATGACAACAATAGCTCACATGCGCCCCTCTGCCACTCCGCCTCCCACCACCGCCACCACGCCGGAGCCACAAACACACATTGGCGGGACAGCAGCCACGCATGGCTCACCAGGCCCTCGCCCTCCAACTGACAGCAGCCCACCACACAATGCCTCGCCCACTAGTGTTTCCGCTACCAGCCATGCTGCAGTGTTTGGAAATCAGCATGCGCATGAGACACCTGCAGTTCCCGTAACCAGTGACCAACAACCAACAGCTGACCAACAACAAACAACCGACAACAGTGCGCCCACCTTGGCCCTAAACGTCATTTTAGAGAACGTGGCCTTGTTGGCAGCCAAGGAACAGTACTACGCCCCGGCAGGCACTACAGCGCCCTTCACATGCCAGGCCTTCTTAACCTTACAGCGACTGCAGCTATGCCTGCCGTCGTTTCCTTTGACCACAGCCCCTGGGGCGCCTGTGACCATGCATGACAGCGGCCAACACTCAAGCGGCACAGGCACAGTGTCAGCAGCACTGGCTGGGGCTTGGCCACCGGTATTCTTGTTAGAGCATGCCTTGCTGTGCGTGTCAGAGGGGCCCATGTCATCCCGTCTCCTGCCAGTGCTCCACATACCGTCCGCCTGCATGCACCTGGCTGTGACACCCTCTGCGGTTTCAACCCCACACCTGCATCCAGACACGCACACCACCACCACCACTACCACCACTGCAGCTCACATGAGCCCCCAGCAGGCGGTTACCAGTAGTTACTCCCTGGACTTAGATCTACCCATGGTGCACGTGTCTTTGGTGCAACAGCAAGCCGTTACTGTGGACGTACTTGTGCGGCAAGTGCTCACCCCCTCCGGGCATCATCACCGGCCCACCAAGCACCCCAGCCGGCGACAGGCCACGAACCAACCAGCCGGGTTAGGCACTGTTCCTGAACAAGACGATGGCCAAGCACCCGTCAGCACGTCCGTTTCTGGCGGTTCACGTGGCCACGTGGGTGGCTTGCTGGCACCAGCCTGGCTAGGGTTTCAGTTGGGTGTTCGGTTAGGCCTCTTCAAATGCTGGTGGGAGGCCTGCCCTGTCGCCGTGGGCAACCAGGTTGCACAAGTATCCATGCACGATATACGTATCCACAGCCACACCAGCGACCTGCCTGGACCACATGACGGAGTACTAGATCAATCCACTGAAAATTCATGGGTCCAACCAGCACAGCAGAGCAGGCAAGATCACCAGACACTCCAGCATGCACGCACGTCACACCAACAACAACTGCACACCAGTACCTCCCCAGCTAGCAATGCCCATGCCCACGCCATGCTGCAATGGCGGGAAATCAGCATGCAGATGGTGCACCTACAAAGCAGGCACACCACCCGCCCGGCGCCCAACCCACCCGCCTTCCCACCCAACGCGTTCATCCCCTTGCACCCTCCCGCCCCCTCATGGACGCAATGCTCGCTAGCCGATGCTTTGCCTGCAATCAACGGCCTGCAGCTATCAGTCCTACAGTCCTTTGCCCACTTCACAAGGCAGCTGCCTGGCGCCAGCAGGGGCGGTGTCGCCGGGACACGTGCAGCTGGGCACCGAGCAACACCCGGCGGCAGCTCCGCTATTGCTCTTGACGGCACGACCACCGTTATAGTGCCACCTACGGAGGCTGCCCTGTCGCCAGGCAATGGGCGTCTGGTGGACGACGCAGGTGAGGACTAATTCAGGGGCTTGACTACAGGCACCGGTCCCCCTGCTATCGTTTAATGTGATTTGCTGCTGAGTGTCGCCGAGCCTGACCTTATAAACAGCTCAGCTGACCCAGGAACACATGCTGCAGGAGGATTTGGACAAGAATTGTTGCAAACCCAACAGACTGCCATACTAGACAGCAGCACTGTATGCCCATTCGCTAACATTCACTTCAACGATGCTGTGGGAAAATCTGCGAATGCCGTGTAGTCATGATAAGGGCAGTTGACCAGGCCACAGCTGACGGTGGCTGACAGAATGATCTGGGAAATGACGATGGTTGCCTATGCATGTCGCAGGTGGGGGCAGTGAGACCACCCTGTCCCGGTTCTTCTCCACCGCCGCCTCCTTGCCCATGCAGCGCCAGGGCAGCAAGTATCCGTCATACACAACCAACAATGATTTGCAAGGTGCGGCACATGTCATGGTTTGTGCTGTGCGGCCATATGCAAAACCGCAGCATGCGGAAGCCATGTGATGAAGCATGGCACGTTCATTGCTCCATGTCTCCAGTGTTCTGCCTGCTGCTGCGTTGTGTATGTACACGTACGCCCGTAGAAGCATGTACAGAAGTGTACACAGAAGTTGTCACACTTGCATAGCTCTGTATTTGATGTGTTGCAGGTCTGCTGGATCCCGGCACCCCCTCCACCAGCCAGCCGCGCGCCACCCGCCCCTGGCCCGTGCCTCGCCCGGCCCCCCAACGCCACACCAGCTCCATAGGCGCATCGCCAGAGGGCGGGTCGATCGGCTCGCGCGCGTCACTGATGCACCAGGTAAGGCATACGGACAGCCGTCACATGGTCATGCGTCCGGAGAGCCGTCACATGGTCATGTGTCATGTGTTCCGGTGTCATGTTGCGTATCGCGCTCCTGATGTAAAGCGACCTGCACGAACCTGCACAGTGCTGCTGTCCGCAAATGCTCAGGCATGCATCCTGTGCCTTGTCAGCAGCACCAGGCAGAAACTGACCACAGCGCGGTCTGTGGCTCGTTGGGTGAGCTTTCAAGGCTGCAAGTCCTGCAAGCTGCTCAAGTTAAAAGTCACAAGCTTTGCTCGGACACAAGTGGTTTGTCATGTCATGGCAGATAGGTGACGTGTCATGTCATGTGCTGCAGGCAGGTCAGGTGGCTCGGTTGTCGCGTGGCGACACCCTGTACACCAGCTTCCGTGCGGCTTCAGGCGGCGGGCCGCTAGCGGGCATGCAGGACGTGGCCCGCTTGCCCACACACGACCCCGCCCCCGGGGGCACGCCTGGCACTGGGGGCGCGGGAGACGGGGACGATCTTGACTTCTATTCTTTATCGGACGGCAGCATCCAATCAGATCCGCTTCTGGGCGGGCAGGGTGGCGGTGGTAGCAGCTCTGATAGCGGTGCTGACAGTGACGGTGTAGAGTCCGAGTATGGTGAAAGGCCGGGAGGAGACGGTTTCGACCAGCATTGGATTGAGCGGGAAACATGGGATGCAGGCCTCTGGCAGATGGCGGCCGGCCATCGAGCGGAACAAGTTGAGTTGCCTGAGCTGCCTGTCCGGCAGTCAGCCGCAGCATCGCGGGCTGAAGGCGAAGCTCCCTGTTGCCTTAGTGAAGTGGGCATCATGTGTCGGTTTGTAGAGTCGCGGCTACGGGACGTGCGAGTCACACCGGTTGTGCTTCTGCTGCTAGTCGGCCACCTGGATCAAGACGCCCAAAGCCATGCCCAGCTACACCAGGGCGCGCTCTGGGGCAGCAAGTCACATGCAGCACGTGGCAAGACGTTTCCGGTGGTCGGAAACCTTTCCAGCCTGGACCGGGGTTTGTGGGCCATACCTGAGCCTGATGAAGCCGGAGCAGACCATGCACGTCGGCACACCATGCAGACATGTGGGCCATGCGAGCAGCTGCCCCACGTGGCATTGCCTGGTTCCTGCCAGATAGCTTTCAAACTCCAAGCGCCATGCATCACCAATGACCATGCAGCAGCAGGCGCAGTGGGTGTTAGCGGCGTGCATGCCAGCTGTCCGTCACTGCATGTTGCTTGCGCCACCTTGCCAATCCTGGTATCAGCATCCATGTGGGACTGTGCTCTCTGGGGCATCACAGCATGTGCTGGACAGTTAACGTTTCTCAGCAACGACAACTGCCCCAACCCACCTGCCCAGGCTCCACATGAACACACCCGCGGGCCTGTTGCAACAGCCAGGGCAGCCACAGTGCCACTTCTGCATACCCATGTGACCATGCCTGACATGCGCGTGCACGTGTACGTCGCTCCCCATGCACTGCTGTCCACCACACACGGGCGCATGGGCCAGGAGGAGGGGGTGGAGCAACAAGCCGGAGAGGAACAGCCTGCGTTGCGTACACGGAGCAGCGAACAACTAAGCAGCAGTGACAGTGGCGACAGTGACGTAGCTGGCAATGCACATAGCCAGCCCGATGGCATGCCTGATGCAGCCAGCCCGCACCTGTGGTGCAGTAGCTCGTGCCTGACACTTCGAGTCGCATTAGAAGTGCATGTGGACGCCGCTTCAGACGGTTTGCGAGAAATCGGTGTCGCACTACCTGCTGTTACGCTGTCGGTTGGTCAGTTGGCATTACAGCATGGGTCGCTGCAACCGACGGACTACCATGACGGCTTGCCTGGCGATGTGGTTCCGGAGCTTCACTCCTCAATGCAACCGCCCAGGGTTGGTCTTGGTGATGTTGCTAAGAACGCGGCCAGAGTGCATGTGGATGCGGCTGGGGCTGTATGGTCTGCAGCAGCGCAAGTGGAACCGTTGCTGCATGTAGGTGGTGCCCATGCAACCATGCATCCCAGAGGCGCCATGCAGCAAGTGCACCTAGGCGACGTGTCTGTGTATGCTGCCATGCGACCTTTTGCCTCCACTGCAGCATTGGTCGCAGCCATCCAGGCGGCGTTGCTTGCCATGCAATCCCGGGGAGACGTTCGGGCAGCACATAGTGCAACGGCCGGTCCCGGAAGCGAGCCTCTCCAACCGTCGACCACACAGCGGCACACCGATCGGTTCAGTTCGCCGTTCTCTGCCTACAACACTCAGCAGCAGCAGGCACAGCAGGGTGGAAGAGCTACCGGTCTTGGTAGCCTTGGCATGTCGCCACCGGGGCCGCAGGACATGGGTGCGTTTGCACATGGAGGGCAACCGAATTCCATGGGGGTGGGTTCAGACGATGGCAGTGTGAGCCTGCTTCACGCGTGGCGGGCGCAGAGGCTTGGCGGCGGGGCGCAGGCGCGGGACGCAGGGGCACAGGCGGGCGAGGGCGTGACGGAGCAGGTGGCGCAGCTGGGCGGCGGCAATCCGTTCCAGGCACTGCCCAACGGTGTGTGTACGTCTTTAGCATTCTTGACCGATTGGCGGCCAGTGTCTTTTGAACAGTACGCGTCATGAAGGACAGCAGGCAATGCTTCTTTGCGTCCAGTAGTAACCAAACTAACCAAACTTGTCATCTGGCCTTGCGCCTGGATTTACGTGCTTATCGGTTAGCAAGCAGAACATGTGCATGGGGACAGGTAACGACTCAGGTTTTTCTCGGCATGCACAGTAACAAGCAACGCTTCTGACCGTTTTGTTTGCTGCAGGTCAGTACTCCCTGCACGTGGATCAGGTGGCAGTGCTGCTCAGCACCGAGGCGCACCACTCAGTGGTACCCCTTTTCGAAGCCGTGGTCACCGATCTATCCTTCAAGCTGCAATGCGATGCCTTACCTCTGCAACTGGGAGTGGCACCAGGCGTTGCTACTGCTTCCGGCGGTGTGGAAGCGGGTGTGGCTAGTCTGCATGGGCCTGCCGGCCAGGCGCATGCACATGGCATGGCGCGTGTGGTAGCCTCGCTGCATGTGGGCGTGGGTCTGCAGGCAGAGGTCTTCAATGTGGACAAGATGGGCTGGGAGCCGCTGGTCGACCCATGGAGCATGCACGTGAGTGTATGGTCGAACCTTGGAGCATGCACGTGAGTGTATGGTCGAACCTTGAAGCATGCACGTGAGTGTATGGTCAAACCTTGAAGCATGCACGTGAGTGTATGGTCGAACCTTGGAGCATGCACGTGAGTGTATGGTCGAACCTTGGAGCATGCACGTGAGTGTATGGTCAAACCTTGGAGCATGCACGTGAGTGTATGGTCAAACCTTGAAGCATGCATGTAAGTGTATGGTCGAACATTGAAGCATGCATGCACAACGGGAGTGTACAGATCATCAGTCAATGGTAAAGTGCCATGGAGTGTAGGCATTGTTGTATGGTTGTGCCCTCTATATGTTGCCAATACTGTGTTCAATGACTGTCCTGGGTCTGCTCCAGAGCATGCATTGCCTGTGCGCCTGGTGATACGATGACCCTGCAGCACCCCAAGTTGTGGTTGGAAATGTCAGGCTGCGGTTGCAAAAAGTCAGACTCACCGACTCACCTCATTCTTATGTTCGGATTATCAGATTTGTGCAATTGACTTGCAGGTTGCCTATGAGTTGTGGCAGCCCTTGCCCGGCAAGCAGCCGCTCGGCCTTACCTCTAGCACCCGCCACAGCCACCACCTGGTGGCCACCGCCCACAAGGTCCTGCAGCTGACGGCGGGCCCAGCAGCCATGGCAGCAATGGGCAAGGCGGAGCGCCTGGCACAGCAATTACAGGTACACCATGCGCTGCACTGCGCCATGCATAACGGCTCAAACAACATGGGCACACAGCAGCAGCAGCAGCAGCAGATGCCGGACAAATGGGGCGTGGTGCCAAGCCAAGGAGGCGTGGATGCGGAACCGCAGCAGGGCAACACGAACCGCGGTGCTGCACATGCGCAGACACCTGTTCCCTCAGGCAACGCGGGGCAGCCTATGCATGGCAGCCATGCAACTCCCATGGCTCGTGCCACACACACTGCGATGCCGCAGCAGGATGCGCCAGCGGGGATGAGCTTGGCAGCTACTAATGGGTTTGGCGCTGCCGTGGGTGACTCAGGCTTACCGCTGGCTTCCTTCTGGTTGAGGAACGTCCTCGGCATGCCGCTCGAGTTCTGCATTTCAGACAGGCAAGCGGCTGGCACGTCACCTTTGTCTCACTTTGCCTTCACCTGTTGTCGTGGCCTGCTTGTTGGGTTTGAACTGTCAGAATTGTCTGTAGGCCGGGTCTAGGCGAAGTGAGCATGGCTGAGTAGCTGATGCACAGCCAGTTTCGTCTGCACGTGCAGTCCATCACTGTTCGACAGAGATGAAAGGCTCGCTGCTTTCCGCGGTGTGTGAGCATGGTCTGTAGGCCCACCTGTCATGGTGATGATGTGGTGTTTGGCATGCTGCATGGTCAACAGGGCCATGCCAATTCCTTTGCTCTCTTGCTTGACTGATGGGCCCTCAGCATGCGGGGCGCTCGACTGTTACCAGCACTCCGATGCCTACAACAGTGCCGTGTGAGGACTGGTACCAGCACGTGTTTGTTGCCCGCAGGGCCCCTGCCCTGTCCCCCCTGCTGATGCACACTTCCTGGGAGACGGAGCCCGAGCCCTTCCAGCCAGCGCCCACAGGCAGCATGGTGCCCCTGGCGCTCCTGGACACCGGCAGGGTGGCGCTGCAGGTAGGTGGCGCCCCTGGCGCTCCTGGACACCGGCTGGGTGGCGCT
>QAXH01004233.1:28232-42296 GCA_004335635.1 Chloromonas sp. AAM2 | reverse complement strand
GTGGTACCTAATATCTGTGTGCAGTAGACAGTGGTACCTAATATCTGTGTGCAGTAGACAGTGGTACCTAATATCAAATGATACGTGCCAATGCTGCCTTGGTGACAAACTTGTCTGATAGACGTGTATGACAAACTGCCGCTTTGGTAGTAGCTGAGCGATCGCTTTGTTTGCTGGGGGTACTTGCCGTCAGAACAGGCACGTACACTGTGCACTGCTGTGCCGCCTACATCACCCCCTGAGCAGATGCTGTTTGATCCAAGTGTTGTCTCTTCCTTTTTGTTTTTGCATCGAGAGTGCATCAAGCGTTTTGTATTTGCATCAGGGTGGCAGCAGACAACTGGGGGACAAACTGGTGTGTCTTGCACTTTCCGCTTGTGTGTGCCACACAGGGCATGCTAGGCGATGACCCCGGTGAGGGCCGGGACCAGCAGGGGCTGCCTGAGGTCACGTGCCAGAGGTGCTACTCACTGAGACACGCAGGGTGGGTACAGGGGGCAGGGGCTGCCTGAGGTCACGTGCCAGAGGTGCTACCCACTGAGACATGCGGAGCGTGGTTGTTGTTCTTGTTGTCTTTTTACATCCGTGTCTATTCGTGCAATTCGCATAAGGGATGTGTCCCGCAACTCGGGGACAAATACAGATTCAACCAGGTTGTTGGGAAAACTGCTTGATTGGGCAAGGGTTGAAGGAAGCTGCAGAAGCACCGTAGTCAAGGTGTCCTCCAGCGTTCACCTCCACAGTTCCTCATGGCAGACATACGAAATTGCTCATTCCCGTGCTGCTACGGTTGAGGTTGGAGTGATGTACAGAGAGGGTTGGAGTGATGCGGCTGGCTAGCACCCGACTGTTTGCTCCGCGGCATGCTGCTGCTGATGAGTGATGAGGCCACCCACAGCAAGCCACCACAGTACTGCTACCACAGGCACCCACCAGCACCACAGCAACCTCACCACGCCACATGCTGATACTGGCTGTTGATGATGCTCTTTGCTGTGGAATACCTATTGATTTATATCAGTCTCTTACTGGAGCATCACCGAACGTTTAATGTGTCTTTTTGGGCTGCCGATGGGGTGCTCAACAAGGGGAGCGAGCGTTCTCTTACTATCTGCAGCAACGCAATTTGCAGAACCCGGTTGTCACGTGGGTGCTTACTGCAAACCGTACAAGCATTAAGTTAGGCTTGTAATCTATGGTTTTGATGCTGGTGCTTTGCAGTAAGATCAAGGTTGCTGAGGCCGAGACCCAGCTGCCTGACTTCGACCTCTCAAAGAAGGTTGGCCGCAAGATAGCCCTACAGAAGGACCGGAGGGCCGTGGTGCTGATGGTGGTGGATGCAACGGACTTCGATGGGTCGCTTCCACGTGCTGCACTCAAGTACGTTTAGCACAATTCACGAATCTTCAATGCACTGCTGCACACAAGTAAACGACTCTTAGCCGTAAGAACTCACGTGCAATGCAATACAACTCGCAACTGCCGTGACAATGCATGCATATTCTGTCGAGTTCTCACTGAGTATCCTAGTGTTCGGAAAGATCTCTCCAGTGTGCTTCAGCCGAGTGCCCCGCCGTGTGCCGAGTGCCCCGCCGTGTGCCGAGTGCCCCGCCGTGTGCCGAGTGCCCCGCCGTGTGCCGAGTGCCCCGCCGTGTGCCGAGTGCCGAGTGTCCTGCAGAGCGACTCAAGGGCACATGTTATAGCAGTATGTGTGTGAGAGGACCGATGTGCTGTTCAATGACTCCTGGCTGACATCAACCAACTGCATCATGCATCTGCCAGCTCAAGTGCAACAATCGCAGACTGGCATCCAAGTAGAGAGGCTGTTTTGACGCTGCATGGAGGAAGTGGTGCTTAAGAATCATGCCACCATGCCACCGTCCAGTGTGGCAGTACAGTGTGAAGTCCCTGCAAATGCATTCAGTGGAATGAGTGTGAGGTGTGTGAGGTGTTTGTGCGATCTGATGGCTACTGACTTGACCTCGTTTCGGAGGCACCCGGGAGCGACGTTCGTTAGGCTGTTTTTGCGACTGTCTTCGGAAGTGTTCAGTGTGTCAATCGGTCGGAAGTGCCAAATGCTAAGTATTGGGACGAGAACTGTTTCGTGTGAATGTTGCCTTGTTCCAATCAAATGCATTGCCCGTTGATGCCACAGGTCTCTCTACCCCCCTGGTTACCGCCCGGACACCGCTGCCCGCCCCCCTTCAACCCCGGGGGGCAGTGCAGGGGAAACGGCCAATGCGCCCCCCCTGCCGCCCCCTGTACGTTTCCAACTCATGGTGGCGCTAAACAAGGTCCGTTTCTAAACCTTTCTAGACGTTACTAAAACGCATGCAAAGGCGCGGAGCGCTGTGATAGGTCTGCACTCTAAACTGCGACGTGTTGAGCTCAAGCTATGAATGCCGTCATATGTAAAACAAATCATTTGTAAAAACAAGTAATATTAATTGGCATGGCTTGCAATCTTGCTGACCCACTCACTTCCACACAAACAGCCTGATTGGTTGTGTGTTGGTTCCCTTAAATACTGTACCTCGCCCAAAGCCTTGATCATTGAAAGACTGGAGACAATCACGGCTGCAAGGCCCATTACACATACGGTTGCTGTCTCGCGCGAAATTGCTTTGTCTTGGAGGTGTCTCATAAGTGTAGCATTCTGTGTGCCCCACAGGTGGACCTTCTGCCCAGAGAGGCCACTGCAGCCAGACTGATTCAGTGGGTGCGCATGCGCATGAACAAGGGGGGACTGCCAAGACCGGACAAGGTGACTGTGTCATGATGCACGCTGCCATGAGCATGAGTGCCCACATGCCAACAAACAGGGCAACACGGGCAGCGGAAGACTGCCCTGGCGACCTTGTCTTATGTCGGGTCGGTTTGTTGCGAGCTTGTCATCAGGTTACGTCTATTTCTCGCAGTTTTATCAACTTGCACAACAGGCCAACCTTTTGTGTGTGGATGTGTGGATAGCATGTCTGTGGCCTGCCGATGTCGGATCAGAGTTCGGAGCAGCTGCCTCATCTCCTCGACTTGAACCACGCCTTGCCTTTCCAGATGTTTTGTGTGCTCACTGGCTTGTGTGCTTTACTCTTTGCCGCTGCAGGTGTTTTGTGTGAGTGCCAACAAGGGCACGGGAGTGCGGGACATGGTGGAGGACATCAAGAGCGCTCTGGGGTTCAGAGGAGATTTGTGGGTGGTGGGCGCACAGGTATGTGGACTTGTTCTAGTGATAGGATGTGTCGTGATAATGATACTGGTGCGATTGTACACTAATACTAGTTGAAATTATAATAGTAGTAATATTGTTGATAATAATAATGATAATAATAGTAGTAGTAGTAGTAGTAGTAGTAGTAGTAGTAATAGCGGGATAATAGCAAATAGAAGTAAAAGTAAAATGCATTCTGCAGTCCTCCGCCATCTCTGCCATGCAGCGCGTGGGTGGCACGTGAATAACAATATAAATGATACTGATAATAGTATTTATGGAATTTATTTCGTGCTTGCAGAATGCTGGCAAGTCTTCAATTATCTCTGCCATGAAGCGTGTGGGCGGCACTTCGGGCCAGAGAGACCCCACCATAGCCTCGGTGGCAGGCACCACCCTGGGCCTGATCAATGTGCCCGGCCTGCCCCTGGGGCCCAAGAACAGGGCCTTTGATACGCCAGGGGTGCCGCACACGCACCAGCTGACGTCACTGCTGAGTGTGGAGGAAGTTAAGCAGGTGAGATGGGGGTAGGAGGATGGACAGTTAAGCAGGAGGAATACGTGTGTGTGTGGGAAAGGGGGTGGAATGTGCGGCTTGGCTGCGGTGTCACATGGTGATTGTTTTGGTTTCAACTTCAGTGCAGCGGCATGCTCACCATCATGCACCATCGCCATCATTGCTCACGCTCACTATCGACCCGACATGGACGGTTCATGCAATGTCAACGGATTATGAGGTGAAACAGGTGGAGGGGCTGATAGGCGCCAGTGGTCGCCACATGGTGCCGGGCACAGGCAGAGGCGCAGGCGCAGGCGGACACAGCCGCACCGTGTGATACATTTGCACCTGTGCATGATGCAACTGCCTTATAAACAGCGCCAACCCGAAGGTTGTTTGATGGATTAACCGTTGACACGGGATAAATTCGTAAAATTCAGAATCCTGGTACTGTTACACACGCACAGACGGGACCCAGGGGGCGGGACAGAGGCATGAGGACCCAGGGGGCGGGACAGAGACATGAGACCCAGGGGGCGGGACAGAGGCATGAGACCCAGGGGGCGGGACAGAGGCATGAGACCCAGGGGGCGGGACAGACTGTCTGTTGCATCCTGACAGGAACTAGCATGGGATTGTTGCAACGGTTGTGCACTGTCATATGCTTGTGTCTGCACATGCCTTTTGTAATGCTCAGGTGCTCCCGGGCAAGTCCATGTCCGGCCGCACGTTCCGCACGTCCGCCGGCCACACGGTGTTACTAGGGGGTCTGGCCAGGCTGGACGTCATCGACCACCCGGGGGCGACGCTCTATCTCACTGTGTTTGTGTCAAACTTCGTCAACTTGCATCTAGGTGCGTTTGTGAACAGGGTTGGCAGCCAGTGCTGCGCATGCTGACGCAATTCTGTTCCAGGCTGGTTGCTTACCATGCATGCGGCTTTTCTGCACAAGACCCGGCACATCCTCCTGTTAAGCTCCACCCCCATCGTCGGTACAATCCAGCTGTGCCACTCGATGTCACACAGGCAGCTACGCCAATACTTGCATGTACTGGGCAGGGTCTGATAACACCCTTTGTTTGAGTTGTCTTTCGTGGACAACACTTGGTTGTGTTTGTTTGATTCCTTTGGTATTCTGGTACAATGCGTTGAAGGTGAGACGTGGTCACGTCAGTGCCCCGTATGCTGCAGGCAAGACCGAGGGTGCGGAGGAGCGGGTGGAGCGGTTGGTTGGCGGTCAGTTGACGCCCCCGGCCTCCCTGGAGCGCTGGCAGGAGCTGCCCCCCTGGGCGATGCGGGAGGTGGAGGTGGAGGGGGATGCATGGGACAGGAGCACCATGGACGTGCACATAGCAGGTAAGGAACCAAGAAGTTTTTGTCTTATCATTTATTGATTATTAGGATAAGTAAAGGAGGTTCAAAATAAATCAGACTGTGTTTTGTTCAATCATCAATTCTGCAAGGAAATGGATTGTATGTATGAAGCGCAGATGGTACAGTTGTACACGCAAGAGTGCTGTCGCCCAATCAATACATATGTTGCATCAATTTGAGATGCACATTTTCCATCCGTTCTTTTCACGCTGTTGTTTCAGGCCTTGGCTGGATAGCCGTTGGCGTGAAGGGCCCGGCACGTCTGCGTGTGTGGGCTGCACCCGGGGTGTCGGTTACCACTCGCCCCGCCCTCATACCCGACTACGCCAAGGACTTCTGCCGGCCGGGGTTCAGCATCATGCTGCCATCACAGCCAGCGGGGGGGGCCAAGAAACTGGGACCAAAGAAGGATCGCAACTGACGCCTGATGCGACTGCTGTAACATGGTGTGAGAACTACCCCCCTAGCCCGGTGACACGTTTTCAACCTTGCATCTTGACGAGCCTTTTCTATGAACTCACGTTCCTTTACGTTCCTTGAATCATCTTGACTGTGCATCTGGATCATGAACACCACTGCTACACTTTTTCGGTAGGGCAATAAGCAAGAGGCACAGGCTGGACATTTTCTTGATGTAACACACTCGACACGCTTGTCAGCACTAGTTCAGACACCGATTGACTCGAGTTTTGCTTCAACAGCACCGTCGCCTAGCAGCCAACTAAACCAAATCAATAGTTCCCCATGCGCCCTACGGATCAGCCATGCCAGCACGGTGAGGCATCATGCAAACACAGCGCACACGTGAACAGCAGGACACCCTACACATGCTTGCACCGTGGCCTGGTGCACAGGGGGTATGCACTTGTTGGCTGCGCTGCAACAAAAGCATGTCGCCAGTTTTCAGCGGCTGTTGGCACGATAATGAGTATGAGTGCACCGAGGTGCAAAGACATGCGATCCGGACCTCCATAACTGGCTTACTTCGCATGGCAGCCAGATTGAAACATGGTGGTAAGCACAGCACGGGTAGCACGCTCTTAGGATCACCGAACAGCGTCAGATATGGTGGCATGGCGCACGTGACCACGTCACGTGGTGGGCTTGACCTCAAACACGTGATAGTTCAGCATGAAACACGCAGGCAATGCCACGGTCCGGATGTCAGTGTCAACCCACACTGCAAGCCTGGCATCTCTCAGTTTGTCAACATAGCAGCTTGCGCTTCGCCCAGGTGTGTGTTCAGCTCTGCCAGTAGCCCGGGCCCCAGGGCTTTGGCCATGTCGGTGAGGGCTAAGAGGTCGGCGGGGCTCAGCCCGGCCTTGCCCTCCTGCTGTATCCCGCAGATGCACCCCACAGAGTCTACCTGAACACGCATGGACACAATCAGCAAATCCATAGCTTGTGCAGTGTTGTCAAAAGCTTTGCATAACTTGCGTGTATCATGCAGGGTGCCTGAACATTGTGTGCACACCATGTTTGCTGCCTTGGCCTTGTTCGCCGTTTTTCATTCTACAGAAGCGGCCTCACTGCTCCTGTTCATGTCAGTGGCCTCACAGCCCTGGGGCTGATCTTTATCTAGCACGCGTGATGGTGACATGGGTGAGAACATGGGCTGTAGCATGGTCATGTGGTACTGGACTTTGGGCCAGAGGTTCACCCATGGGTCGATTGTGACATGGTTTCTGCTGCAGCAGGTGCGGTTCAGTACCCCCGCTACTTGCAGTCTTCAGAATGCTAATAACACAGTGGCATAGCAGTGCTACTGTCCTTCTAGAAATATGCCAGCCACAGGGTTAGCGGACTGTGCTAGCAAACATGCTTGATGATCACAGTCAGGGCTGGTGCTGACCGGTGCTGGATGGAGCACAATGTACCGGCTGATCCTAGCACTCCACACTATTTTGATGCACGGCGCACTCACCCCTACGTCACGACATCACCGTTCAATCTTTCAAACCAGCCACCTTCAATCCGTGTGCTTACCGCATATCCCTGTCACATGCACTCACCGCTTATCCCCGTCACATGCACTCACCGCTTATCCCCGTCACATGCACTCACCGCTTATCCCCGTCACATGCACTCACCGCTACATGTAGTGTGCAGCTTGCGGCTCGCTCCTCCAATAACCCCGGGTCCGCCACCAGCCCCGCCTTGCCTATCAGCGCACACGTGACCACCACCGGCAGTTTCCCACACCTGCACCAGCAGGGGTACATGGTATCACATGGTATCACATAGTATCACATGGTATCACATGGTAATACATGGTATCACATGGTATCACATGGTATCACATGGTATCACATGGTATCACATGGTATCACATGGTATTACATGGTAGGGGTCTCAGGTAGAAATTTAATTGTCTTCACTCCCCTCAACAGGTTCATGCATGGCTAGAACAAGGTACAATAGCAACTTCTGCATATCGGTGATGATCATGGTATTACAATCCGTGTGCGGATATGCTTACGACGACGATCTGCCAACACAGTATAAATACTATCGGCAGACATGTCATGGACGGGCTGAGTTTTACTGCTACACACATGTGGTGACGGTGGCTTGGACTATGCACCAGCAATATCTTGCGATGCGATGATGGTGGTGTTGTATGCGGAAGCTTGAGCCATAGTCAGTTGCACTTGTGGACCGATGCAGGTGTACAAAGACACCCACACACCCACACACCCACTCACTCACTCACTCACTCACTCACTCACCCCGCTAGAGGCGCTCCCTCCGTCCCGTCGTCCTCCAGTTCGATTTCAGGCTCGCCCTCGGCGCCCTCCTCAGCACTGTGCACGTGACAGAATTACTATCATTGTTAATACGATTGTTAATCATAACATGTATCGTTTGATATATTTGTTGTTCTCATTATCATTTTTATCATTATCATCTTCAGTACACTGCGGTGTGGTACAACTCCACACACATGAGCGCATGGAGCAGGCAGCAGGACAAGGCGTTGGAACACATTAGGGTAACAACTGCGTCACACGTTGCGTGAGAAACATCAGTGTGTGGAGCAGGCAGTACACACAGGCGCACTCGACCCGTGCGGCAAATGATGAGGTGGGGTGCACAGAGCATGTCCATGTGTGCCAAGACGTGTCTGTGAACTGTCCAGCACAATGCCAACAACCGATCTTTAGATCGTCACCATCTTCATGCAACGTACATGGGAAGCTTTTAGCATGTGACCGTTGTGTAACCGTTTCTTGCCCGTTTCTAATCGTTTCTGATGATCGTTCCAGCGCACCTTTTGCTGACCGTGACATGCGGCAGGCGAGTGGCGGCCAGAGCTGACAGCGTGGCTGCGCTGAGGGCGCCCAGCACCCCCCCGCCGTCGTTCAGCACCAGTGCGTCCACGTACAGCGTCCAGGCGGCCTTGCGGGGGATGATGACCAGGCTGCGCAGGAGCTCGGACGCTGCACCGAGGACAGCGCACCCATAGAATCAGGGCATGTGCCATGATGACCGTGCTGACAGGCATTGACAAGGTTGGGTTGCAGAGTTTCCCACCAGCCAATCTTGTCAGCTTAGTAATCAATCAATTTGTTATACTTGGCCTTCAGCCCTGAGGTCAGGCCAGTGCAGTTTGCTCACTGCGGCCAGGGTTTGGCCTGGCTTGCCGTTCCTCCTGTTTCAATTCTGATTGTTCATTGTGCACTGCATGCGATGACACCTGGCTGGTGTGGCGCATCCTGATGATAAGAATGGCGCATCCTGATGATAAGAGTGGCGCATCCTGATGATAAGAACCCGACATCAGTAACAGTTTCAGCTCATTGGACATTAGACCCAGTTTGGCGACCTGTTGTCTTTCAGTACCTCCGTGTTGGTGCGTGCAATCCAGGGGCAAATGGGACGTGAAGCAAACAGTGTAATGCAAGCGCCGATAGGTAGGCAAGGTGTTTCAGCGAACTAGCACTTGCTAGCAAGACATATGCTCCTCATCAAGCAATTGCGATTGAAGGCAGAAGGCAGACCGTTGGACAATCAATGAAGGTACCGAACAACAAAGTAAGGCATTTTGTTACCATTATTTCACACAGCAATTACAAGGTTGCACAACGTTCCTCAGCACAGAAACGATACACTACCCAGCATGTGCAAGCCTGTCTTGGCGCCCAGAACACAAAAATAAAACACAAGGTGAGCACGCCAACTGTTTTGGAGCAGTACGGTACGGATCGTTCATCAGCATGTGCCCCAAAGTACCGGTTCCCCGGTCCCGCGGCTCACCGGGTCCGACACTGCCCGACCCTGCTGGGTGATGTTGTTGAATGTTGTTGTTCCAATCCCTCAATCACCCAGTATTGCCCCGGCATCATTCAATCACCCCGCATCGCATTGCTCACCGGGTCCGGCAGTGCCCGCCCCCGCTGCGGGGGCGATGGCGGCCTGCAGCGCGGCCGACAGCTGCTGACCCCACGCCTCGCCGCCACGGCCCTGGACAGGAGGACAACAGACAGTTAAACTTGTGGTCTCAGTACGCCGAACGTCAGTATGATAAGCAAGCGTTACAGTACGTCCTGATCCGCCACTGAATGTCCAGTTGCTGTGAATTCGCGTTGCTGGATGCACACTAATGTGGCAAAATGCGACTCGGTCATGCCACACAATCTCCCGTCAGACTGAGCTGTAACTGACTTGCTGTAGCTTTGTTCTCCGTCAGCTAGTTTGGCAAATATGATACGTTGCCTAGTTCTGGCAAAAAACGTTTGCCTAATGAGGAGCACATGCTGCAAATTATCAGGGGCTTGCTTGTGCAAATCTTCAGTGGGCTGCGACCCGGCTGTGGCTGGCTGGTCCTGCTGCAGCTGCGGCCTGGCTGTGACTGGCTGCTCCTGCAGCAGCTGCGGCCCGACCGTGGCTGGCTGCTCCTGCTGCGGCTGCGGCCCATCTGTGGCTGGCTGCTCCTGCTGCGGCTGCGGCCCGTCTGTGGCTGGCTGCTCCTGCTGCGGCTGCGGCCCATCTGTGGCTGGCTGCTCCTGCTGCGGCTGCGGCCCGTCTGTGGCTGGCTGCTCCTGCTGCGGCTGCGGCCTGTCCTGCATATGTATGCCTGTTTGACTTCTAATCAGACATCATGCAAGCGCTTACCTCATACTCTGGTGATGCACAAGGCGAGCACTCCACTGTTACAAGTAATCGCCCAGTGTCCGCATGTGCCTTGCTAAGCGACTCAACCTCGGCCTGCGACCGCCAGAAACAGCAACAACAGACAGGTGTGATGTTGAGTCTGTAGACAAGAGGCACTATTTGAAGCCCTCCTAATCAATCATTTGCAAACGCATGGATGATTCTAGCTCTTATATGGTTGGTGGACAGGGAGCTTCGAGCCACGTGCATGACGGTAGCCACAATATTGATACTGCCTGCTGGTTGATCTTCTGAGACATGATAATCAAGTGCTGATTGATGACATTCAAACTACTGGCCACATGGCCTGCTGAGTAGTAGTAATGCTATCTGCGGCTGCCACTAACACAAGGATCATTCATCAACTGACAAGCAGCACTGATGGTTGCGTGACACGTGCAAGAGATTGCAGCACATACGAGGCTAATCATGCCAAATAATTGCTATGGCAACCAACTATGGCAAGTGTGCCCCTTAATCGGCCAAGCGGTCATACGGCATCCTTCCATTCATCAATGTCAGAAATGCTTACGTGATGCCTGGTCATGATATGTGTGGCCTGGCCTTCATGCATGGGTGAAGACGCACAGCTACACCATCATAATGCATGGACATATGCAATCCCCCACCTTCACTCCAACAATCACATCTGTATCTCCAATCCTTAGCCTTGCTGAGCCGCTTGCTTGAGCTATAGGGCCTAGCTCAACTTCTAGCGGCCGAAAATCAGTCACGGCTCGCCCATCTAGCCGCAACCCTTGTTGCACGTTCAGCACACAGTAGTCGACCTCGGACTGCGAACACGCCATTAGCAGCGCTTCCTTGTGACCGCACTGCGCTGCATCTGCTGCCGTGCTGCCGGCTCGTACAGCCGCACTCGTCAAACGCGGGTTTTTGCGGTTACTCAAGGGCATGGATGTCGTCAATCGACAGGCAATTTCTCAACTTCTATGCCACACATCTCGGGCCAGTTACGAATTGACATCTCAACACTTCATCAACTTTTTGGACGTCTCTGAGCTGTCCATCAATCCTTGCCAAGTCAGGCAGGTCAGTCCTGGCCATCAGGCTGCGCAGACTAGCCAGTCACAACTGACATCATACTTGACACAAATAAGGCAGACTCAAGCACAATCCGATTTGCCTTAGTTGAAACACAGTCCAGGTGTGCCACCCAATCATCCTGTTCCAGACCACCCAGCCTACTCAGCTTTGTACACCATGGCGGACCCCAAAGCAGAGCAGCTCAGTCGTTTGGAGCAAGTGCTGCGGCGGCCTGACTTTGTCCTGGAGCCCAACTGCATGCCCACCGTGGTTCAATACATCAAGGCGGGGGGACAGCCACAGAACGTAGTGGAAAACTTGGTCAACGAATACGTTGGTACGCCTTAGTAGGCATAGTGACCAATAGGCAAGCACGCACTGGGCCCTGCTTTTTCAGACCCCGTATCATGATGGTGTGGGCACAAGAGGCTGGATTGCCTGCAGAAGCCGAGTACCTCTATCTAGTGAGGTATAAGACTCACGCACACAGACTTCTTGCACAACAAAAACACGATGGGTTGGAAAAGTGACAGTGAGAACCACACAGTCCATGCACCTTTGCAATTCTGTGACATCTGAATGCTCGAAGGCAGCTGGGGGTTGGACGGTGTTGACAGTGTGTTTTTAGATGGGGATAATAATGATGGTGATAGAATATTTTGGCCCTCAAGCATGTGACTGAAGCATGCGCTGTTTTGTTTGCTTTTCGCGTATGTGATGTGTTCAAATCGGTAGCGTGCAAAGCGCTTCCAATTTCAAACGACACACGTGCACACCCACACACGTGCACACCCACACATGTGCAAGTCATGCCCACATGGCGTCACTCATCATCTCAATCACATAGGCTAGCTGGCTTTCTCATCATGTTGATGGCTTGACGCAAGAGCTGGCTGCATGGGGATTGAAACCCTTGTTTGTGTGCTATGCGCATTGGGGATTTGACTGTTCAACCCTGAAAAGTGCACCCCAAAACAACAAACACACACACGCACATGCAGGTCACGCCCACATGGCGTCACTCATGTGTCAGTGGTTGACATTCACGCACATGCAGGTCACGCTCACATGGCGTCACTCATGTGTCAGTGGTTGACGTCCTTCTCTGACCCCGGGCCCCAGGCCACAGACCAGGGGACCGACCGGCCAACAGCAACAGGAAGCGAGGCAGCAAGAACAGCCAAGCAGTACACAGATGAAGCCTGGTTTCTCAAGGTGGGTTGGGTCAGTTGGGCAGTCAGTTGGGTTAGTTGAGGGTCCGTTGGGTTTGTGAGCACGGTGCGGCCAGTAACAACAAGAGGAGAAGCACCAGGGGCAAAAAAGCAGTACACAGATGAAGCATGGTTTTCAAGGTTGGTTTCAGGCAAGTTGGGCATGCTGCTGCGTTGGTTGAGGGTCAGTTGAATTAGTGAGTATGGTTCCGTGTTGATGTGTAGGTCGATCGTAGTGTGCAGCCATGCATTACAAACGCATGGAGACAGATGGAAGCATCATGTTGCATAGGCTCCAGTTATACGCACAGGCCACAGTTCTCTGTCAAAGCCTGACGTGCCCCATTTTTTTGTAAACAAGGTGCAGCATTCAAACTGCCCGTCCACTTTCTATAAAAACAAACTGACCATCAGTAGTATGCGATGCAGCAGTACGCATACTAACAGTTGCAACAGCAGTGTCGAAAACGGTTTCCAAACACGTGCAGGAGTTTGTGAAGGAGCGTTTCAGCCCCAAGGCGGTTGCGGACGTGTTTGTTGTGCGCCAGGGCAAGCCGCCGCCCTGGCTAGAGGGGCTCACCTCGGACTCCCGGGGCAGGGCTCTGATATACGAGCTGTCCAGCAGACAGGAGAACAGGAACTGCCTGCTGCTAAACTTTGCAATTCAGAAGATTTTAATGCAGGTGCGTGAAATGTTCTGTATGTCACTTTCTGTCGATTTCTTGGGTTTTGTCTGGCTAGATGGGCTGAGCTGGGGGCACTTATTTACTAGCTGTCCAGCAGGCAGGAAGACAGGAAAGCAGGAACTGCCTGCTGCTAAACTTCGCAATACAGAATATCCCAATGCAGGTGCGCTAGCCATGCACGGCCACATGGTGTTGGAAGTGCGCACCAGGCCAGCTCTCTGTTGTGATAGAAAATTGTCTGCGATAGGGAGCGTGTGTGCGGCACACGGGTTGGGTAGCCGCTTCCCGCATTTGGTAACAGATTCTGTGAAATGGAAAGTTCCAGCAAACATCTGATAATCAAGTCGTCTGTTTGCCACAGGAAACGAAACTGCCATGCACGGGGTGTGCCACATGGGGTGGTGCGCACGTTGAAGCAGAAATGAATCCCTTTCAAACTCGGCTAACCCTGACCCCGTTCTGGTGTGTAGGGTCATGAGGATGAGGTGGCAGTGGTGGGCAGCAGCCTGGCGTCTTACTTCTCAGTCTTCCACCGCCTGTTAGCAGCCCGGCTTAGAGCAGCCCTCACCGTTATGACACCCTCAGAAACAGCCGGAGCGGGGCCGGTGGGTGGCAGTGGGGGCGGTGGTGGCGGGAGCGGTGGCGGGGTTAACGCGGGCCCGTCCGGTTCTGCAAACAACCCTAGCCTTACCCTACCCCTTCTTTCCAAGGAGTTGGCTGAGAGTTGCTCAAAGGCCACTCACACCTATCTCCATGCACAGCAGTTGCTGGGGGTGCTGGGTCGGCATCCCGGGGGGGCGGCTTTCATCAGGCTAAGCCAGGAGTTGGAGGGGGCGTGTGCTAGAGAACTTGCAGCAGCCTGGACCACACAGGTGCGCTGAGGAGGGA
>QAXH01004233.1:318-20416 GCA_004335635.1 Chloromonas sp. AAM2 | reverse complement strand
CGAGTGAAGCAAGGCTCTTGACATCCTGTAAGAAGTTGCCGTCTGATCATCTGACTACCTTTCTGCGTGCGAAGAGTGAGTCACCAGATGTACAGCCACAGCTATTCCGCTAGGCTATCACTGCAGTGTAAGCTTTCCTTTCAGGTCAGCTTTACGACCATACTGTTACTTTGTTGTCAATGCCAGCCATTACGACAGGTCAGCTTTTACAAGACGGCTACTGTATCAAACACCAGTTGAATGTATTCAACAACACCTGCGTACGACGCGTTCTGCATGAACGTCTGGGTCCAGCTGACCTCTACGCCAGAACTCATCAACCTGCCATTAGTGCCCTGCTCAGCACACACAGGCCCAGATGGCTAGGCCACATGGGACGCATGCCTGACACTTCCAGCGTCAAACATTTGCTTTTTGCAACTGTTCCAGCGCCAGAGGGTCAGCAGGCTGTAGCAAGGAAAGGCAGGGGTGCTCCACTGTGGACTTGGAACCATGTTGCCAGTGATGACATTCGTACTTTGCATCCTGCTACCAGTGACCTTTCTTGGCTTAACGATTGTCAGGCGCGTAATTCTTGGAGAGATATTGTGTCTAGCTGCAGTACCGTGGGTTGAACCATGAAAAGCCATGTAATGATGATGATGATGATGATGATGAACCACCTTTTAGCTGTAGTCATTCGTCCCCGCTGCGCTGCTGCTGAGGCTGCCTTTTGCAAACATCGGAATGTTGTGGAGTGTTAGGGACTGTAGGTCACTCTGATCGGCCATTGGTTGGCCCGTTGCCAACCAGGTATGCCCAACCATGCCAACCAGGTGTGCCCAATCATGCCAACCGGAGATTGATGTAAATCTTTACAATGCAAAAATTAGTAGAAACAGGTGCATTTGGTTGCTGTTGATGTGTCTGGACCATCTGTCAATGCATGTTGAAGGTCGCTGCAGCCACGTCAGTCAGTGTCAGTCAGAGCCCGGCCGGGTATGCTGGCTGGGGTGTAACCGAGTCAACCAGTCAGCAGCTCACAATGACTAGTGGTGTAGGGGTCAAATAATTACATATGTTACTTAATTATGGATGCAAAGAAAACCGCAGGCTCAGCCTCCTTCCGCCACAAGTTGTGAATGGATTGCAAGTTGTTTTGCAACAGCGTAATAACGAGTACAATCAATGACCGCAGGTTGCCGCAAGTCCTATATATATGCACAAACCAGCGTTGGTTAGCAAACCATATGGAATCAATCACAAGTGGTTTGTCAAATGCCTTGTTGGCGCACTTATAGCAGCGCCGTCCTAGGCCATGTGTAAAGTAATCTATTGTTTTACGCAGCGTGTGCGATTCAAGACAGCACAGGCTGCCACAGATGACGCCAATCCAACATCCTCTTGTGTGCAAATTCACTATGCAAATTCACTTTGCTCTGTGTTCAGTTCTTCTTGGAGCCGTGCTTGTCATGCAACAAGCTGTGCATACGTTTTGACATGATGTCTTGCTTCAGGAAAACGGAAAATATGAGTTGGTTATGATAGCATGGTGTCAGGATGGCATGAAACCAAAAACAAGAGGCTTAGGGGGCTTCTGGGTTTGGTTGGCAGGTACAACGCTCCGGCCTGCTCTAGTCCCTACAACTTCATCTCAGTGTTGATTGGGAATGGGCTGCGAGAAACCAGCAGGAGCCCTGCGAACCTCATTGATGGTCGTGTTGTGTCAGCATCGGCAAGTTGGGCTGAGCCAGGCCTGTAGTGGTACCAATAGCATTGTGCATGTAATCCATGAATTGGCTGTGTAGCATTCGTATCAAGGTCACTTGGATGGACCAGACCAGTTCATGCGAATGACGCTGCTGCTCAGCAGGTCACGCGTACACCTGATCAGAATTCCACCGAGAAGTCAGTGAGAAGCCTTTCCCAAATCAAACCAATCCATGCGGGAAAAGGTCGCGAGCTCTCCCTCAGCAATTCCGATACAAGATATTCTGAGCGATCAACTGCTCGGTCGTTTTCGCTCGACTTTTCCAGGGTGGTCTCCTGCTCATTTGGATAGCAATCGAGGCACTGCAGCTGATCATAGCACGACGTCTCCACGTAGCGTGCCTCGCTGAGGACTTGTAGTGGTTGATCAACCATGCTGGCGCACACAACGCAGCAGGTCCCTGTGGGCCAGCAGTCGCGCAAAATGACCATGTCTGCTGCTGGTATGTTCCGCAGACGACTCGTGTGCACATGTCGTGACTTGCGCCTCAGACTGGGATTCATGGATCAAGCGAGCGATCAAACCCCGTGTCCTCTCGCAGGTACTCCAGCACGTATCATCAGCAGCCGCAGGTTCAGGCCCAGTCGCCCATCTGCCAAGGTGAATACAGTCTTCTGGCTTGTGTGTCTTATCTGAAGGGCCCGAGAAAAGTGCAAACTCAGTGCTCTTCGCGACCTGCCATGCAGGTTGTGGTGGCCACAGCCGTCCAGAGTGTGCAGACTAAGGCTCCCGCAGTAGCTGCGGATAGCGGCTCTCAGCCCGCGCAGAGCTTGAGCATCTCTGATCTGGACATCAACAAGGTGCGATGCCAGGGACGCTTGAGCAGAACCCCACTTGAGCAAGGTTGCAATCAGCCCCGAGTGTCGAGCACCAGGCATGGCACCTGATGACTGGATGCCTTCTTTTGTGTGCAGACTGTGCTAGGTATCATTTTGGGAGGTGGTGCAGGGAGTCGTCTCTACCCCTTGACAAAGAAGCGCGCCAAGCCCGCTGTGCCTCTGGGCGCGAACTACCGCCTCATTGACATTCCCGTCAGCAACTGCCTCAACTCAAACATCAGCAAGATCTACTGCTTAACCCAGTTCAACAGCGCGTCGCTCAACCGCCATCTGTCCCAGGCATACGTGAGTGATGAGTCATCATGCAGCAGCATGCACGCTGCAGCTATTCCAGCGCATGCCTGATACAATTCCTTCCCCTTCTGACTTCAATCTGATGTTGGAGCATGTGCACAGAGACTACCTGGCAGCCATGGTGCTTGTGGGCAATCCAGACCACCTGCACTTCAAGCCAAACAGGTGGCTACCCATGTTAACATTCCCTGTGCAGAACTCCACCGTCGGTGGCGCCAACAGCCGCGGCTTTGTGGAGGTGCTGGCTGCCTCCCAGAGCAGCGTGAACAAGAACTGGTTCCAGGGCACTGCCGATGCCGTGCGCCAGTACATGTGGCTGTTTGATGAGGCTGTGCGTGATGGAGTGGAAGACTACCTGATCCTGTCAGGTGGGCAAGCACAGCGAGCCTGATGGTGGATGGAGTGTTGGCTCAATGGATGGTGATGATGGTCGGTGGTGGTTATTGATGTGATGGTGATGATAGTGGTGGTGAATGGTGATGGTGATGATGGGTGTGTGGTGGTGGTGGTGGTGCAGCCTGCCTGCTGAGGTGGCAGATGATGAAGATGGCAATGGTCACATGGGACAGTGCAGCCTGCCTGGTTGTGGTCGTGGTTGTGGTCGTGGTCGTTGCAACGGTGGCAGTGTTTGAAACCAGAGTGGTATCACACATTCACTAGTGTGCGCAAGGTTATGCCATCATCCACCATGATGCCTTCTGGACAGCTGGACTTGAATTGTGTTCAATGCGCACTCACAGCAGCAGCATTCTCACAGTGGCATCCACTCACAGTGGTATCCACTCAAGCATTTGATGTGGCGGTGGGCATGAAGCTCAACTGCCAGTGCTGCTTGTGGTTGAGCCTTCGCCTGCAATCCAATGCACAAGCCACAGCCCCAGCTCATCAGGGCATTTAGTCGCTTATATTGCCTGCCACCATGTCGAACTTGGTCATGCTGTGGCCAGTCATATGAGAACAAACTTGCCAGCACACACTGAGGGCTGCCATGAATGTTGCTCGTGTTGGTTACTGTTTTAATTGTTATCGTCACTATTTATAGGTGACCACCTGTACCGCATGGACTACCGTGAGTTTGTGAAGAAGCACCGCGAGAGCGGCGCTGCCATCACCATCGCCGCCCTGCCCTGCGCTGAGAAGGAGGCGTCTGCCTTCGGCCTCATGAAGGTGGGAAGGGACTCCTCCTTGGCTTACAGCCAGAACCATTCCGTGTTCCACCAGCCCTTGTGCGCATCGCACGCATCGGCACATTGCAAACAACAACAACAGCCTGGGTCCAGCAGCCTGTTGAAGGGAGTTTGCACACCTGGGCTTGTTCTGGAGAATATCTTTAGACGTGGTGTTCAGTCTTTTTTTTATGCATCCTGCCCCAGAGCAAGTTGATGCGAATTCCCACATGCGAGTGCATGCGTGTTCCCACGATCGAGTGCATGCAGATTCCCAGGGGCCAGTGAATGCGGGTTCCCATGTACAAGTGCGTGCAGTCTGTCCATAAACAGGTTGGGACAGGCCGCTATGGGGTCCATTGAAGTGTCCGGGTCGTGCACATCAGAAGCCCAGGTCGCAAGTGTCTAGCTTGCTAACCTGCCACACGACACAACAAAGCAAATGACCCTCCAAACATTGACACGTTTCTGATGACATGTTGTGTGCACAGATTGATGGCTCTGGCCGTGTGGTCGAGTTCGCTGAGAAGCCCAAGGGAGAGAAGCTCACCAACATGCGCGTGGACACGAGCATCCTGGGCGTCAGCCCGGAAGTGTGAGTGGGGTATCGTACAAACAGGCGTGGGCCAGGCATGGGTGGCGCGCCATAGCGGCACATGGAACGGGTTGTCCAAGAACAGCTGACGTTTGGGCAAGGCACAGGGCCAAATTGGCATGTTCCTGTGTATCTGTGCACCATGCCATCTGCATTCCAAGCAGTCCATTTTTAACACTGGCAGAAAGCAATTCATGAGCGTGTTTAAGACTAGTGCTTCAGCATGGCTGCACAGGCTCCACGGTATTGCTGGTTCAGCACCTGGTCTGGTTCAGCACACGCTGTCATGTATGTTGCCAAGCATACCTCGCAGCACCTTGTTTGCTTTGTTCAGCATCGTCGTTCAGCAGCCCTTGGTCGCTCCTGATGATCTGTCCGCAGTGCCAAGAAGAAGCCCTACATCGCCAGCATGGGCATCTACGTGATGAGCGCCAAGGCCCTCAAGGAGCTGCTGCAGAACAAGTTCCCCAATGCTAACGACTTTGGCAATGAGGTCATCCCTGGTGCCAAGGATGCGGGCCTCAAGGTGCAAGCCTTCGCCTTTGACGGTGAGTCGGAACATGACCCCTTGGCAAGGAAAGTCTTGGCACCAGTTGTATGGTGTTTTTGAATGCACTGATGGTGGTTAACGGCGCATGTGTTGGGAGTTGACGTCTCAGTTATTCAGTTGGTTGACTCGATGACTGCATCCACCAATCCCGCAATGCACATGCAATTCTACGCCACGCATGCTGAGGGGGGCTCAAACACATGCAGCTCTCAGTGTTGGTAATTGTGGTTGTTGTTGTTGTCTGGTTCCATGATGTGAATCAGAACGGGTGCCTAATAAAAGGGATCAACAAGAGTCATAAAGCAAGTCTACCTGGATAGAGCCTAGCAATCAGTAGCACAGCAAGCACCATCTCCCAAGACAATACCCGAAGTTGCAAGTTGTGGCAGAGTAATTGTTGGCCTGGAAGCTTCCCATGTGACGCAGCCACTGAGCCCGTGAGTTCTCAGCAGAGCACTACCTGGAGGTTACTCAAGTTGATCAAAGTTGATCAAAGGCAGGACAGTTGAGTCGTAAATGTTACGCATTTGTAGGCTACTGGGAGGACATTGGTACTGTCGAGGCATTCTACAACGCCAACCTGGCCCTGGCCAACCCCAATACTGCACAGTTCAGGTGTGGGCATGCCTTGGGACGCTTGTCTGGAACTTCCGGGTGTCTGTCACTGGGTGTGTACTTGACAGCAGTCATCTATGCACATAAGATGTTCATAGCAATCAAGGGTGCTTTTGTTGCGTTGATACAAGTATGTCGCATACTAGAGGCTGTTGAACCTGAGTAAGAACATGCAGAGCTCGCCTGGGATGTTTGTCACAAAACTGTACGATTGGAAGTGGATCACCACACTGGCACGCTGTGCGTTATGGGGACTGCACCTAGTTTACCTGTGCACCAGTAATCAGTGCAAGGCAGTCCATTGCTGGTTGTGAGAGAACCCTACCTTTTCCTCACTGTTGCCCTTCCATGACCCATGCAGCTTCTACGACCGCGAGGCCCCCATCTACACAATGAGCCGCTTCCTGCCGCCCAGCAAGGTGATGGACTCGGACATCTCGTACTCCATCATCGGCGACGGCTGCGTGATCAAGGCCGGCGCCAAGGTGTCGGGCAGCATCGTGGGCATTCGGTCGCTCATCGGGACAGACTGCGTCATCCAGGTGATGATTATATAAAGGCCGGATGGGGTTGCGGAGGAGTCTTGGCGGGAACAGGTCAATAGCTCGAGGAATGGGTTGGATACGACCATGCCTGCAATTGAAGGACAGATGCATGGTGTTCAGCTCACGTTGTCTCTGCGCTGTGGTGTAAAAGCAGCACACTGGGTGATTGGATCAGTACATTAGTGGCATGCCAGACATCCTCAGGTGGAACAAGTCCAGAGTGTATCCAGAGCATGACCACCGGAGACAGCCGATGTTTGGTTAGTCTCGCTCTCCGTCTCCGCCGTCTCCCGTTTCCTAGACGGGCTATAAACTGGAGAAGTGTTACATGACGCCTTGCGCCTCTGTTGTTGGCTTGCTTAGCCCATCACCTTGCTAGCTACACATGGCCATCATGAGAGTGACAATGAGAGTGACAGCAAGTGCATAGGGTCAGACACAGATACGGCAATCAGCGAGGACGATCAGACGACTGAATAGGCATGGACTAACTGCCATTAACGGCCTCCGTCTCCCGTCTCCGGTGATATCATGGTCCAGCCTCCTTCCGACACCGAGCGTACACACAACGATTACAACACCGTAGTTGATTCTTGACATCCTGTGCATATCTGCCGTTGCGCTTGCACCTGCGACATAGCATGCATTTACATTTCTTGCAGGACGCACTTGTGATGGGGTCTGACTACTACGAGACGCTGGAGGAGTGCGCGTACGTGCCCGGATGCCTGCCCATGGGCGTCGGAGACGGCTCCATCGTGCGCCGCGCAATCATCGACAAAAACGCTCGCATCGGCGAGCGTTGCCAGATCATCAACAAGGAGGGCGTCAAGGAGGCCAGCCGCGAGGACCTGGGCTACGTCATCAAGGATGGCATCGTTGTGGTCATCAAGGATTCCGTCATCCCATCTGGCACCATCATCTAAACATGATGGCAGCGCTGAACGGGTCGCTTCTGAAGACGAAGAACGACGGCAGTTCTGAGTCAGATTGTTTGATGCTCATGCGATCTCTTGCGCATGGTCGCAGTTGCCTTGAAGTTTGATAGGACAGCTCTGCATGACGATGCAGCTGCTGTTGAGTCTGGCGCAAGAGGATGGACTGGCCTGGGTGCAGAAGCACCAATCAGTTTATATGTGCATATGTGTGTATATGCTGCGCGTGTGTATATGCTGCATGTACGTGGCATGACAAGCATGTAGCAGGTGTCATGCCTGCCTGACATGGGCACGGCATAACAGCACAGGGTAGTCAGCAATCTTTACTGCGACTAAGTAGTGCAGTGCCAGTTTGAGAGGGCCCCCTTGCATTTGAGATTGGGAGCCAGTTGGGCAGTTGGTGCAGTATTTTGAGAGCATGTCTTTCTGACAGTAGTTTCCGTCTGAGCACACAAGCCTAAAGTCATTTTGCATTGGTCTGCTGCTGACTCATTTCATTTTCCAGTTTTCGTGCCTGGCCATTTTTGAGCCGACCCTCTTTGACGGCTGTTGCCTTGCACGTGCCTTGGAACAATTCATGGGCGCACGCAGGATGTCACGGCACACATGCGTGTCACAGCCACACCACGCCACTAACTTCAACACATGAAAGCAATAGCCTCCTCTCCAATCGTTCCTGCAAAACTGTCAGTTGCTAATGTTGCAAACACGGAGGAAGGCAAGGGACGTCAGCTCAGATCTTTTGACTTGCCAGCAAGAAGCTCACAACAGCAAATCATCGCCAGCCTGCTTGCTGCAGGCAACTCGCGCACATACGTGCAGTCTGATCTGAGAGTGTGCTAGTTGCATAGTCAGTATCAAGAGAATTGAATCAAGAGAAAAAAAAGGATGTTTGCCGGTTCTGGGACAATGTCCTGCAGAAATGATCCTGAAATGCAGACAGAATGTTCACTATCTCTATCCACGCCCACAGTCCAATCCCCTGAGGTCGCCCCCTGTTCCCTGTTGCCACACTGGTCCCAGTGTTGTTCCAGGAAATAGTCCCAGAACTGGCAAAAACTTTTTTTTACACAGCTTTGATGTCGTGGATGTAAGTGACCGTTATAAACCAGCAACGTTCAATTCCCTCAACAATCCATCAAAATCAGCAACATGACAAAGCACAAGTTCAGAATTCCAGCAACGATACGGCGCAACTCTGGCGTTCCTGTACTGCACACATGCCACAAGGGCAACGCTGAACAACCTCCTCAAGAGTTGGGTATGTGTTGCGAACGTTTGGCGACACTCAACGGTGGATCAGAAAAACGACCTGCCTTCAGCCTCGCCATGCTCACCAGAAGCTGCACTGGGTGCGCTGCTCGAGGTGTTGTCATCTGAATCCGAATCAGCACCACCATAGCCTAGCCCAAGGACATTGCCTTCCGCCTCAGTGGCAGAGGCTTTCCCTTGAGTTTCAAGTCCTGCTGCTGCCTGGTGCTGTTTCCCATTGGAGGCTTTGACAGATCCTTGCACTTCACTTGCTGCTGCAATTGTTTTCAGATTAGCTTGAAGAGTGTCTGTTTTCTGAGCTACTTGATCGCTTTGGTGCATATTGCTTGCCCTGCCTTGCTGTGGGAGCTGAGCCGTGCTGCCAGTGGTAGTGGTGGTAGCAGGGTGTGAAGCTGGAGGCACATTGATGGTGGGGGGTACCCAGCCTGCAAAAACGAAACCAACACCAGCAACCTAGTCACATAGGAAGACGCTTTGGTTGCGCAGCAATGGTGCCGTCAGTCCAGGAAGGAAGTGATTTGCGTTTGAGGTGCAGCCTTTAACATGGCTACCACCATCATGGAATGGCTACCATTGCTACAATCATGCAATGCTTGCGGCTCTGCCACAGTGGCACATCGCCCCATCCCACCCTCAGTAAATGACTGCCACTGATCTCTGTAAAATCCACTGGAACGAATTTTCATTCGACCCTGGGTTGCTGGACACATCCCTTTGCGTGCATTGACTTGATGTAAAGAGACAACAGCAACTAAAAAAGATGTTTGCCAGTTCTGGGACAATTCCTGTTGTGTTCAATCATGTTTTGATAAGCCTAGAGATTTTCTTTCAGGGTGATAGAACGCAGATGTCTTCTTTCACAGGACAGGGAGCACTGGCCTTAAGACCTGTCACTGGTACGTCCTGTTGTGAGTGGTGGTGTTTGCCAGAGGCTGTGTGTCCCAGAACTGGCAAACATCTTTTCTTTTGCCCTTGGGTGCACCCGCCACACTGTCCAGACGAATGACCACAACAAGATAGTGTTGCTGTCTGTTGCCAGTGCATACCCACCGTCTATATGCAGCACTTCGTCATCAGTCCTCATTGCCTGGGTCATCTGTTCGTGAGTCATGATGTCCTTGCTGCTCCTGTTGGCTGCTTGGCTACGTGCTTGGTCCCTGGGGAAACGGTTTCTGCCATGTGCCGGGTGGGCCCCGGGGCGGGCAGCGGCTGCAGAGGAGCCGGGGCCTCGGGCCGCCCCTGCACACAATAACCACGTGCAACCACAAAAACGTGAACAAAGGTACTGTTAAGATTTGTAGAATAGCCACGTAAACAACAGCAAATCTCAGAACGCCCCTGCACACATCAACCACACGCAGAATGATATGCTTTGCACGTGCTTAAGAATCTCATGTCTGGCTACAGAACTTCTAGCAGCACTTTTTGGCAACACTATTAGCCTATTAGCACACATGCCGGTGTGGGGCAGCTCCAGGGGCAGGAAGAGCAGGTCAAACTGAATGATGAAGATTGAGAGGTCATCCTGAGCGCTCAACTTAAGAGGTTAGCACGTGTGAGATCAACTTTGAGGTAGATCAACAAGCGTGGGTGAACAACAGCCCATGCTCCCTATCCTACACACAGTGCTGCCTCTGCCCCATCCAAGGCATGCCCTCGGCCACGCAGCTCTGCTTGTGGCTTGCGGAGCTGCTGCCGCACCTGCGTCGTGTGTGGCGCCCCACGCCGCCGCCCCGAGGGCCATGGCGGTCACGTCTTGCAGGCCTGACCTGCACAAGTAAGTCATCAGTATCCATTCAACAAGCGATCATCAGTATCTATGAAAATGGGGTATAGTTAACAGTACAGTGCAGTAAAGCACAAGGGTGGGGCGCACAGCGGAGTGCCGATCAAAGTGCAGCTGCGCAAAAACGGATGTGCCTGCTAGCTCAGGTAGGGGGCATTTGGCTGGCAGTCTTGAATCTTGAATGATACCAGGCCTGGCACTTGTGCCGCTGGACTTTTACAGCCCATGAAGGTATGGCGTCCTAGCAGCCTCATGTGCTCTTCCTGACATGCAGCCTTCATGCCTGCTGTTGCCGGTGTTCTGTGAATGTTCTGCTTCCCTTGCAATACATAGTGCGTGTGCTACAAGTCCGCTAGTGTGAGTGTAGATTTGCTTACTAAGCTCAGTTCACAAACAGCAAATAGCAGCAGTTGAGCAGCACCTCTTGGAGCAGTGAGTGTCAAATGTAGGGTATCGACAAGACTAGCGTTTGTTCCAACAAAGAAGCATTCCAAAACATTAAATCACAGCTACCCACTTACTGCTGCAGCCGTTGTTGTCTAGCAATTTCCGCCTGCTGTTTCTCCAGTGCCTTGCGGTGCACCGCTGACTGCAAGTGCTGCTGATGAGACACATCAGTCAGGAAACTGGCCTGCAAGGAGCGAGACAGGGAGCAGTCCACTGCTCTCTCACCTGCATCTATTGGGTATACATGAGTGATGGCAGTGCTTCAATGACACATGCCCTTGCCTGCAGCCCAATACTGGCCAGTTGGTACGATTGGGCAGTGCCTGGCAAGCCAGTGATGCCTCAGACTCTGGCAAGCCAGTGATGCCACAGAGTCAGAGCAGCAGAGGACCGGGCAGCATTTTGATAGGTGAGCCCATGCAAAGCAGGACTAGGAATGCATCAGGAGTTGTTGCGATTAACAGTGCATCCTGGCTGGAACAATGTGGCAGCCCCAAGGCATTGGGATGAGGGAGAAGCCTCGGCTTCACTTGCTCAAGCAGTGCTCAGGGTGTTTTTTGTACAGGGTGTAGACCCAGGCATTGTTTGAGGTGTGCGATGGTGGTAGCTATATAGCGATGGTGGTAACTATATAGATAAGCTGTAGATGTCACATCACGATAGCCTTGTATAGATAGACAGACAGATAGATAGATAGATAGCACTGAAGCACTGCCTACCTGGCAAAGTTCACAGCGGAGAACGGGTTGTTGGCTTTGCTGGCCAGATAAAGCTGTGAGTGCTGCGACTGACTGGTTGGGCACGGATGCACGTGTGGGCTGCTGCTGCACGGCATCGTTTTCATCGTCCTGGCCAGCATGCCGGGCAATCTTGTCGGCCTGACGTCGCTTATCCCGGTTCTCTAGCGTGCGTTTGAGCTGAGCAGCTGCGCGCAAAGGAAGACCATGAGGATGACGGATCGGCACACATGCAGGCATGAGCTGGCTGATGCAAGTGAGATGGGCATTCTGAAATGGACTGCATGCAGGCAGAATATTTGTGAGTCCTTGCTGATGGATACACCTGACCTTGCGCAGACAGAGATGTGTTTCGTAAATCCTTGCTCATCCTTTGACGTTCTTTGTGTGTTAGACACTGCTGAGACGGGGTCCGGCTGTTGGGTAGGGTGCGTCAGGGGGCAGGTCAGTGTTGATGTTGTGCAATCAACGTGGTCCGCGGCTACCGCAAGCGCATCGTCAAATGATGAGTCAGCTCCAAAGGCGGATAGATGGTGGGCTATGGAGCCATGCAGCCCCGAAACCAAGCCGTTTCCCGGCGAAGCGATTCCTGCTGCTGGACAGCGCCTTGCAACATATTTCCGCACAATAATGGATGGTTGTCACCTGTAGCAATGCTCACAGTATTGTGAGGACGTCGCCGCACAACCCCAGCCACGCAGTTTCTTTCAGGCTGCGCCAAACTGCTAAGGATAGCCGTATGTTATGAGCCTTGTGTCCTGCGCCCTTGAGGCGCACAATGCTCGGGCAACGTCAAGCCTTAGCACGGCCAGTGATGTGACCTCACAAACCAGCAGGCGGCGTTGCTGGCAGCGCAGCGGCTGCAGCAGCCCTACCATTCAGGCCGGCTACGGTCATGGCAATCGTGCAAGTGTTTGGCAGACATTGCCTCGTCCCGGCAATGGGGCAGCCACCTGCCAGGCAACTATGCAGCCCTACCTCCACCTTAGCACGCTATGCAGCTCGCCCGCCCCATGGCAGCCCACTTCACGCAGCACATCAGCTGTGGGTGCAGCGGTCTGTGCTCCACCACCTCCTGCTGCTGAGCCAAACTGGTCTCAAACCCCATGCCCGCATTCCCAGTCTTCACGCCTGGAGTCCCAGCCCCCACGCATGCAGTCTGGCTCTTCTGGACGTCAAAGAGCATCAGACTTGGGTGCAGCGCATGACAACATGCACCCAGCCGTGGTCATGCGACGTATCAAGAGTGCTCGCAGCATATGGGGCCTTCGACAGTGCTGGGACTCATGCAGCCATGCATTCAATACAGTCCATTGCAGTGCAGCTTTGCTGAAGCTGGCCATGTTATCCCAATCGCAGCCTTCACATGCCATTGCGCCAGGCAGCAGGCCCCGCACACCTACACAATCAGCGTTCAATCACAGCGAACACACTCTCAGTACAATGCCAGTCTTGCCTTCCGACCATGCTGTGACAAGTACCACAAATCACAACTCAGTGCACATGCAGCAGGCTGCATTCTCAGCCAGCGTTGATGCCAGCTTGCACGTACCACAGCAACAGCAGCACGAGCATCAACAGAACAGCCAAGCACTAAGCATCTTACCACTTACCAACACTTCACTGCAGCAACATCAGCAGCAACAGACGCCAAGTCACGTGCCCTGGACTGAAAATCAACAGCACCCACAGCACTCGCAACAGCAACCTTCCAATCAGCCGTCCTTATTGGATGGTACTGGGCCTGTTGGCTCAATGGATGGCGACTCAGAATTGCACCCTAAGCCCTGTCCACTGCTGAGTCAGTTACTGCACGTTTTGAGGTCTCAGGTGCACGTGATGGACTGCTGTGGGATGGCCAACACAGTGCAGGCGCTGGGCATGCTGCAACACCATGACAGAGCCATGCTTGAGGTGAGGGGTATGAAGGTCCGTTTCCACCCATCCAACAAGACCTTCCCTGTCTTTCTCGTACTGAGGGTCATGAAGGTCCAATCACACAAAGCTGCCCTTCCTTTCTGCTGATGCCTAAGCGCTTCTCACATATCATAGTGCTGTGGCGTCGCAAAAATCGTGTTGCAAGTACGTCTTAACTAGCCGCTCGTGCAGAGTGTCACAAGAAGATTTGCTGCTTGAAAGATGCAAATGTGAGCCAAACGTTAAAGCTGGTTTGCAAATGTGGTCAACTCATCTGACAGGCTGGTTACCATTCAATTATGCACCGCATCGTGTTCGCAGGACTTGCTGCGTGCCTCTGGTCCCAAGCTGCCCCAGTTCAGCCTGCCCCAGCTCACAGCCACCATGCGCGGACTAGCACAGCTGCACTGCAGACCGGACAGCGCATGGCTGAACCGTTTCTACACCGCTGTGACTGTGCACCTGGGCCACCCACCCACCCAACCACTCCCTCCCACAAGCACCAGCAGCAACGCACACCCGGCCCCAGCCAAGTCTACACAGCCACCTTTGCCTGCAGTGACCGGTACACAAAGCATTGAACCTTCCCAAGCCCTGCTGATCCCCTTGGCGCGACCATCCCAGCCCTCAGCTCAGCACACCCCGTTGATTCGGCCCGTCAGACCACGCCCGGTCGCAACCGTTCGGCCCGCAAACCCAGCCGCACCACCCATGCTTTCCTTCAACCTCACTACCCCCATTCCCACATGGGCTGACCAGTGGCAAAAGGCAGCACCAGCGTTACCATCTACCGCCGCGCCTCAAGCCAATGGTACTCGTACAAACCACGGCCTCACAGTCAGCCCGCAGCCCATGCATTCGTTCGACCCCACCCCCACCACTACCTCCACAGCACAAGCGATGCTGTCTGCTGCTACTTCTCAACCCAGACTTGTGCATTCGAACCACAGCCTCACAACCAACTCTGGTGCCAGAGCCCACAGGGTACATCCGAATTACAGCCCACACACAAACCACAGCCTCACAACTAGCCCGCATGTGAGTTTTACCAACTTGACCAACTACAACGCAGTCGACTCCAAGTCAGTACCAGGCCCAAACACGATCAGTTGTGTGGTGGGCTGCTTATGGGGGCTGGAACGCCTGGGATGCTGCCCTCCCCCTGATTGGATCAGCCTGTTAATTCGCAGTGTGGAGCCTGCGCATGCCTCGCCCAAGGAGCTAGCAGGGCTGGTGTTTGCGCTGGCTAAGTTGCAGTACGCACCCCCGGGCGCTTGGACAGCACAGGTACAGTAAGAAAATATCCCTAGGGTAGGTGTGCGTGTGTCTGCATCGCTACACAAGTCGGGCAGAGGATGGCAACTGAACAAGTAGCTGTCTCAGGCATTTCTTGCTCCTGCTAGACACAGCCTAAACAGGTGTTTGTGACCTGGGAGACTTCAGTACGGATGTGGTGTTGCCGTTCGCTGCTGTACAGGCTGCTTTGTGACACTAGATGATTGTGACCTGGTGAAGTCAGGCGTGGTTTTCAGGCAGTGTGAACACCTATCAGTGCGTCCGTACATTCCCTCACGCATTTGAGCACAGTCTGAGCATGTGTGTGTTTGGCACTCCCTTGGTTCCCTGCTTGGAACACTTGGCATCTTGCATCATGCGTTTGTGTTGTCCACTTTCACTTGCAGGTCTTGGCAGTGACTCAGGAACGACTGGACAGCTCACGTGCACGGGCTTTTCCGCTTTTTGGCTCAAGCAACAAACACTTCAGCAAAACACCAGTCAGCTTGAGGGCGGTTGCAACACCAGAGGGACTTCACAGTTTGAAGTCAGGGCCCAAGCCAGGGTCAAACGGTGGGAAAGAAGCAACAACTGCTGGCTCTACACCTCTCAATGCTCGAGCAAGCGAGGACATGAACTCGGTTTTGGCTATTGACGCCCATTCCACAGGCAGCCAGGCACATTCGTGGCAGTTGGCAGATTGTGTGATGATGCTCTGGGCCCTCAGCAAGCTGCGTGTGCCCTTGTCCCCTTCATGGCTCCTGTCATGCAAGGCATTGGTGCTGCTGCAGCTGCCAACAGCTCAGCCTAGGGAGCTTGTCATGGTCCTGCATTCATTGGCCATGCAGCAAGGCACCAGCGGCAGTAAGGGTGGCAAGGCTGCTCTGCACAGGCAGCCACATGCACCTGTTGCCCTGCGTCAAACTAAGCCACATGCCAAGTACCGCCAGGCGAGGCCGTATGGCAGGAGGTGGCAGGGGCGGGGTCATGTGTTGCGGTTTGCAGGGCGTGGGCGGAAGGAGCAGGACTGGCCGTTGTCAGCAGGAGAAGCAGAGCAGGAACCAATCACAAGAGACCAAGAGCTGGACACCTTGTTAGCGGATGCCGTACTGGCACAGGTGCGCCACCATCATCACATGGCATTCCAGATATGCTCCAAGCATGGCTTTGAACATGAAAATGATGGCATACTAGGAGAATGATGTTAGCCCTTGGCATTGTTGGATGCTGTGTTGCCACAGGTGCGCTGCGGTTAGGCCTGTCCGAGGATCGGTAGCAGCTGGTCAGCTCAAACTAGTGTACCGTAGAGTTGAGGCATATTATATTAGTCTATGATGCAACATGAAGCAGGGATTTAAGGTTCAAATCCGAAGTTTGGCACTGAACAGTGTTAGATTGGGCAACCTCAATGTGCTTGCTCGTGATGCCGGTGCACATGAACATGTACTGCAGTCTAGTTTGAGCCTGTCTTCGTGCTGGTTTGTGGCTGCAGGTTCTGCGCTGCCGCTCCGCCTTTCGTCCTCGTGACCTGCTGTCGGTTCTGCTCTACTGCGCCCGCCTGCGCCTGCGCCCTTGCCATGCATGGATGCTGGCTATACTGCCGCAACTACAGCGTCACCTGTCCGAGGCCAGCGCTTTAGACCTGACACATACCGCGTATGGCTTAGCACGGATTAAAGCCACGCCAGGGTCAACCTTTCTCCGAGACCTGGTAACGGCTTCCGGGAGCTTCCACAAGCTTCGTACCTTCAGTCCTCAGCAGTTGGCGAATCTGTGCTGGGGCCTCGCGACGCTGCGCGCAACCCCTTCAGTAGCGTGGCTGAAGTCAGCGCATCGCTCCATGCATGCGTTCCGCAGCCGATTGCTAGACGTTGAAGTTCGTCAGCTGCGCTGGGCATTAATGCGCATGGCAATGGGCCACTGCTACAGGCAGCAGCCCAGGAGTATTTGGAGGCTAGAACCTGGAGAGGTAAATGCTGCCGTAAGGACCTCGCTCAAGCTGCGAACTGGCCCAGGCGTCAGCTCCAGAGCAGGCTCACGCAGAGTGCAGCCATGAACTGCAAGCCCTTTGGCATTATTAGCGCTCTACTTGACTCTGTTGATGTACAGCAGAGTTGCGCGTGTACTGTTTGATTTCTTGAACGCTTTCACTATGATTTTGCACAAGCTGCTCAACTGATGTGGGCCCTTGTGCTCACCCTCATGTTCATTTACTCGCTCGCTCGAGGCTATCCTAGTAGCCCTCTTTTCTCTGTGTTCCGCAACAAGCTTGTCAATGTTTCAGATACATGCCAGTTTCAAGAGCTCTTCTTAGACTTGAGGCTTAGCCGTGCTCTTACATATTTGCACCTGCATCCAAATGAATGCGAGGGAGGGATTCCAACGTTTAGGTAGTTCAACGTTTCCAAATCAAGTGTACCGTACTGTGCCTGAATCGTTTGCGTCGAGCTTTGGCAGACGCAAACTAGTTACGCGTCGAACAAACGTCCAAAACGGCCACCTCAGACGCAAGTAAGTTGGGTGCGCAAACATAATGTGCCCAACAATGTCTAGCGTCTACTGCTCGCAAGGGGCAGAGCCAACTGATGGACTTCTTCAATCAGCGCAAGGCACGCGATGTTGGCCCGAGCCAGATGAGGCACCCATTGTGATGACCGATGGTTTGCCTGACCCGTTTGGCAAACGAGGTTTGGCAAATATTACACCGACCTAAAAAAAGAAGTTTGCCAGTTCTGGGACAATTTTTGAAAACGTCACTAGAACTGGTGTTGTCTGGGTCGCAATTTGCTGTGTGTGGTTCTGTGGGCATATTGTGTGTGTCCGTATATACCACACCATATCGTGTGTTGTGGTACACGATACCGCAGGGCCAATTCTGGGACAGTGAACTGCAGCGAGACAGGACCTGCAGTGTAAAAAGACAAACCGGTGTGTGAACTAGTCTGACAGGCCAGTACCTCAAAAGTCGGTGATGTACTTCGCCACCAAGTGTTTAAGTTGCTCTCTTGAGCAAACTCGTGTGTTACTAATTACACCGACCTTTACACCGACCTAATGACAAATGACAAACCCTGACAAATGACAAATGACACCAAGTTTCCAAACCCTGCCAAACCTCAAATATTACACCGTCTTACTAACCCTGAATGAATGTGCCCTGAATGCACCCTTGATGAATGAACCCTGAGCTAGGTCTCGCTGACGAGGTCTTGTTGCCCCTATCCGCCCTCATGAGAACTGGTCTTAACAAAGGCTTGTGCCGGCTGCAGCATTCTGGGCGTTTGAGATATGCCGTTTCCTTTAAAATCGTCACACGTGGTCCTCGATGGTGGTATGTGTACCAGTAGCCCAGTTTGCGTGCAGCCCAGTTGAGTAGCTCAACACTTGACTACAAATCGCCGGGAGCTTTTGCAATCCTCCTTCGCCCGAACCCTATTTGGAAGTGAGTCGCAGGTTGGCAGCAACGTGCACGCGACATCATGCAGCCACACGATGCAACTCTTCCCTACATGCTGCGCGTGTCATGTATGAGTCGCGGCTCAACACACGCTTGCTCTCTCCTCTTGTAGAAAGGAACCCAGAAGAGACTGCCTGGTGAGCATTAACTCCTTACTTTTGACTCGGTTTTTGTCAACTGACATGGGTGTCGGCAGCTACCTCGTTCGTGCAAGGCAGCTGAAGTTTTCTGGGCTAACTTTTGATGGGGCCCCTGGCTTCTATCGCCAAGAGGGGTTTGACAAACGTTGGCGTGGGGATTGAGCAGGGTTTGACGAAGGGTTTGACGAACTTGAGCGGAGGAGTCGCCTTTGCTGGAGTGGCTGTGGGTGTCGCCCCGATGCTGCTCAAGGCAGCGTGGGTGGTCACCGCTGGAGTTGGCACAGGAGTTTGGTTCTTGGAAGTGTCACAAGTCGGGGGCAGGTCGGCAGGGCAGCGAGAGGTACTCCAAACACGAGACCCTTGGCACTTGACAGTGGAGAGGGTTACCAGAATGTCTGGCAGGGGAGCACATTACTCGATGGAAGGTCAGGTACATACATGCAGGCCACTCAGCAGCACATGCAGGCTGATGTGGCATCTGCCTGCGGGTTTCAGCTATGCCTCCATCATGCTCTAGCAGGTGATCCTGCGCATTCGCAATTGCAGCAGTTCAGCCAGCATGTTGATGGTCACCTACAGAGCTTTTCACACACAGTCATCAATGCAGTCTCGAGTGTCTGTACTAGATGACAGGTTAGTCTACGTAGTCTGTGGGCAGGCTCTGTGTACCGTATGCGCTCATCAGCCATGGGTCATGTCGTGCCATGTGGTGGAGGTCACTGCACCCGCGGCACCCTTTGCAGCTGACATGCGGCACGGTTCAAAGACACGCCTGCGCACTGCCGTGATCATCAGCCATGGCATGACTGGCCTACCTGATCCCATGACTGGCCTATCCAGACCTGTACATTGGCCATGTAACATGTCCTGGTGTACCGCCTTTGCTTATAGGTGCCTGAAGGCCAAGGAGAAATGGTTTGGTGGCGGCGTCGCTGCTGGGCAGCAGGCCCAGGCTGGCGCTGGTGAGCAGCAGGCCCAGGCTGGCGCTGGTGGGCAGCAGGCCCAGGGTGGCGCTGGTGGGCAGCAGGCGCAGCTGGCGGCTGCTCAGCCACAGGTGCAGCTGGCGCCTGCTCAGCCACAGGCCCAGCTGGCACCTGCTCAGCCACAGGCCCTGCTGTGCCCTAGGCGCCTTGGGTCGCTGGCATTGTGATTGTCGAGGCGCCGAGTGGCGACGGTGTCATGCTTGCGCTGCATATCTCTGGGGTGGCACCTCTATACCGCAGCCAGGAGACAGTCTAAAACACGCCGGGCTTAGTGAGAGTTTGTGAGAAGGGAGGGTAAGGTGCACCCCAACATCACCGCGCCCTTGCCACTCAGACTAAGGATGTGCATAGTAAGCGCTGAAGACAGGCCAGCAAGTACTGAAAACAGGTAAAAATTTCAGTGGTTACTGAGCAAGTCCAGCATACAGGCCTACTGGAAAATGAGCGTTTTTCAGTAACTACTATACTGAAATATCACTGTAATCACTGACCGGGCCAGCATGTACTGAGCGCCAATGTGATTACTGGCCACACAAGTAAGTATCCTACTGGGAAATGCAGCTAGTACTGAAATTGATAGCGAATACTGACATACACTGTAACCACACACAACAATTACTAAGATGTGTCAGTAAACACTGAAAAGACTCAGTAGGAGCAGGCAGTAACTATCAACATTTGCCAGTAAACGACAGTTCATATCAGCAACCGATATCAGCAAATACTTTGAAACTCAGCAACTACTGAACCACGCAGCAATTGCAGGAAGCAACTACTGCACATTGCCAGCAA
>QAXH01004231.1:22147-43884 GCA_004335635.1 Chloromonas sp. AAM2 | reverse complement strand
TTGCAGCATCTTTTCACAGCCAGCAATGCACAAACCTTGCCAATAACATATCCCATCACCCGATTTCGCGTGCATTCATACGTGAGCTTCATCCTACCCAAGGTCATACCCAAACGATTCAAATTGAATTATGTTCGCACAAGTCAGTCATGTGCACACCAAGCCATGTTCGAAAAACGCAAGCCCCTGATTGCTGCAAGTTTGCTCCCACATCGCTGTGCATTCTCACCCAAGCCAAGCGTGTCCCTAACATCCGCACCCAAACCCTAAATCCTAACCTTTACAACCCTCTGCATTTCTCACATGAGGGCAGGGACTCCAACCTACAACTTAGCTCTGACAATCGTGAGTCCCACTGATGATGTCATTCATGATGACTCAGGTGACTAGCTCAGGTGGCTATAGAGGTTACATCAGGGGCCCCTCCATACACACACCCCTCCTGTGCACATGCAGTTCCCCAAAGTCAGTGACTGAGCAGCAGCCATCACCTCGAAAAAAACGCACACGCACACGCACACGCACACGCACCAAGAAACGTAGCAAGTATTCACCACACAATAGTTCCCATCAGTCAATACAACAGGACACACGAACAAGTAACCACATGACCCCGTAAAATTGTCCAAGAACTGGCAAATATCTTTTTTCTTTGCCGTTGCCTGATGGTTTCTACTTGAGCAGCCTACAAGCCACCTCTCGTGCGCCAAATTGTCCAACCTGCGCAACATCAAAGACGTATGCACACTGGAACATGCACGTGCAATGTGCACCAGGGGCACAGTGACACAACCACTTGCCATGCTATCGTGCCCTGAGCTACTGTTTGATGCATGGCACAGATGGGGTTGATTCTATTGACCTTGACGCTTCAGCTGAAGGGCCAGTCCCTGCCCGGTCAACTACCCGCGCCCTCCATGGCCATTCACGTCAGGCAACCTCATGAGGATCTCGGAAAACTGCTTACCTTCTGGTTGGTGATAACAGCCAAAGGAATGGTTGTCAGGATGTCCATGAACTTATCGCGCACGTTGCGGCACAGAAAGCCCTCCAGCAACGAGCCCCCGCCAGAGGGTGTCGCCTGTAGCCGCGGAAGGAGACGGGGTGTGATGCCGCCAGCGATGTACACGCCACCTGCAGATGAGGCAAATCACAATGTGATAGGACTGGTGACAATACAAACAGGGCACTCCGGGCACACACCGACTCGTCTGCTCCTGACTCTGCCCAGTCGTGCAACAGCACTTCGTGACCACTAGACGCGATGTGAGCCCACAACTAGCGTGCCGGCCTGTGCCGCCACACCCACAGGACTCCTTCTGAGCCACGACGTGCCGTGGCAATGTGCTTTGTAACGAATTGTGGCTAGCAACTACTTTACGCGCAGCTTCAGACCTGGTAAGTATTCTGTCCTGGTTCCACTCACCTCTTGCAATGCACCTGAGCGCCATGGCTCCTGCCTCCGCGCCCACGATGGCCATGAGCATGTCCACGGCCTCCACAGCCAGAGGGTCCTCGCCAGTAAGCGCAGAGGCGGAGATCTGGGCAGCAGTCTGCGGAAGAAAGCAAACAAACAGTAGTCTTTGAGAAGAGCATGCTTGGGCTTCGTGAACACAGACACCACGTACTTTGAATGTGACACGGGCAGTGATCGATTGAACATCAACAGCAGGTCGTCCAACATGTGGGCTGCTTATGCGAGCATACAGACAACCTATCCGAGATGTTCTTCAGAGGATGTACAGTGCTCACAAGTCCCACCGGCATCAGTTATCTAGTTGCCTTTAGCCGCCCTGGCCTGCTGCTTACCTTGACGTGAGCCATACCCAGAGGAATGTTCTGCCTGTTGGCGGGCTCATCAGTCAGAAGGAACTCATAGATGAGCTCCAGACCCGAGCCACATGCAACCTGCAAAAAGCCCACATGCTACAGACGTGAAAGGTGTGATGTGAAGAGTATGAATAGGGGCATTCCATGGTACGTCGCCTGTGTTCTTGGGTTTCTACAACGACATGTTCATGGCTGCCAGGCCCAGGCATTCGTGATGAGGGTGAGAGAGCACTTCAGCATGCATCAGAAACGATGATTAACTGAGCCATGCCACACCGCTCCAGGTCACACGTGGCTTCCAGGTCACTGTGGCACTACTCCACTTGAGACAGATGATTGGAAACGCAATAATCTGCCCACAAGAGGGCCACATCCATGCAGTGCACCCCATATGTCGTGCAATCAGTCCCAGTGCCAGCTGCAGAAGCCAGGCGCCTGATCTCCCACCTGCTCCACCTCCACGTGCCCTCCCAGCCTGCCGGCAGCATACAGGCCCAGTGCGTACTGCTTCCACCCACGAGGGGCAAAGCTGGCATGGGAGCCCTCTCCTGCAGGACAAACGCTGGAACACAGTAGGAATGGCGTGCCATCAGCAATTCCTTCGTGGCTAGCTACCACCTAGCTACTACCAGAGTGTTCACAAGCCAGTGTATTCATACCTGAACCTGCGCACGAAGCCTAGAACGTCTGTTGCTTAGCGTGTAAGTCTACTCAGAGGAACTCACCCACATAGTGTAGCCAGCATGCACGAAGGCACATACATTGCCACGGTCGTAGAGTAGGCCATGCTGAAAGTCATTCTCATGCTCGCATGATGTACCCGCTTGCGATTGGCTTACCTGGCCAGACCTTGTAGTCCTTGAGACCCTCGTCCCAGAAGAGCTGGGCGGCACCCAGGCCGGTGCCTGGGCCCATCACAATCTTGGGAGCCTGCAGTAGGAACAGTCGTGCAATCAGGTCAGTAGCACAGAATTTCAGTTTAGACTACACTGGAATGTCTGTAACTGGTGCAAGCGTTCGTTGTTGGGCCAACAGTGAGAGCAGTTTGATGCAAGATTCACACCTGACCTTGATTGCATGCTGACCATGGGCTTTGAAACGCCTGCTGCAAGTTGGTAAAGCATCTGCTGATGAAAAGAGCTGCGCTGCTACCGCCGCTGCCGCTGCATGTTGATGACAAACATGTGCTGTTGTTGTTGCTGTTGTTGTTCCTGGCGTTGCTGCTGTGCTAGCGACTTGCATGTCTCACCTGTGGCAAGGCAACACAGTCGTTGAGGCACACCACATCCTCAGGCTTGATCACGGGAATGCCGTACCCAACTGCCTCGAAGTCATTCAGCAGCTTCACCCTGCGGTCAAGCATAAACAGCGCACAAGCAATTGCAGGTTTCAGATAGGTGTTGCAAGTCAACTATCGCTAGCTAGATGGCTGCATGGTTCTGGGGTACCTGATGGCCAGTGCACGTGCGTATGCGTGCATAGCATGTATTCCCTATGTGCAGCATGACGATGCTGTGTGCAGTCGCATTATGGCAGTTATGTACGGTGCACAACACGATGCGTGCGAGATTGCGCACCTGATATTATGCTGCTTTTCAAGTGAAGGTCCGTCAACCAGCCATTCTACGTTTGTCATTGCACATTTGTTGTCCACAACCGCGCCAGCAATAGCCAGGGCCGCTGAGGAAGGCTGAGGTCCAGCGCCTTTGCAATCCTTCAAAAAGCTACTAACAACCATGTCAAAGGTTGCGTAGTCCGCTGTGGGGTAGGTCTGTAAATGCATGTGTGTCAACAACAGGCAAGTAAGTGGTGAAGATTCTGCATGCTGTTGCAAATGTACCGTGTCCGATCTCCGCTCCAACCCTAGGCCAAACCCTACCCTCTGATACCGACCTGAGCATATAACTCTTCTGACGAGCCTTGAGCAGTCCAAAGAGATAGACGGGCGTTAGTGCCACCAATATCGCCGACCAGCACGGTTCCAGACTGCGCGATGCAAGCTTGATTGTCAGTTTGGAAAGCCAACTCCACAGCGTCATCGAACGAGTAACAGCGTTGATCCAGCCACTACCTGCGCCGCCACTCTCACGCCTCTGCATCTGCTCCTTGGCTGCCCTGCTAGGACCACATGCTTGCCGTGTAGACCTTGATGAGCATAAGATCGGCTCCCCGTGGCATGTGCACGCCTTGTAACTGGCGAAGAATGGCTGGCGAACATAGTGACTATCGACAGTGTATCAAGTTGAGTTTGCGGTGAGTATGCGATCAAAGCAATGTCGGCAAATCCGGAAGTCGTAATGTCAACCGATGTTGAAGAATGTGAGCCCGATGGTTCGTCAAGATTAATAGCGACTGCGAGCGACTGGCGATCCTCTCTAACAACCGGTTTCAGCTCACCTTCCTTTCGAGTAACTCGCAGGAATTCCACAGCGTTTTCACAGAACCGAGCGTTTTCACTCCAAGACTCAGATTCCCTCAACGCTCAAGATTCAGACCAGAAGCTCTAGTAGACCTCATCAACGCCATGCACCGTGCTTCTGCTTCAGAGATCAGCTTGTACTTGGCAGTGAGTTCCCATGCATGCAAATGTTTGTACCAGCAGCTTGGCCATGCAATAACCATTCAAACTGCTCTGTTGCAGGTTGTGGCAATCTCGACTTGTGCAGTGTGCAAACAGTGCTTCCAGTTCTCATCCAAGGCTATACCAGCCATCTTGAAAGCTGCAGACAGTTCCGCCCTCCCAGCACGTCTGTCCAACGTTGTAGACATCAACCCAGGCCACATCAATCGCTACCATCCAGACCTGCAGCAAGTGCTGAAGCAGCACTTGCCCCAGCATGCCAGCAAGGCTGGTGTGGTGGAGAGGTTCTTGGACTGGGCAAGCTCAGTGCCAGGTCTTCAAAACATAGCCACATCCGTACAGGACTTTCTCAGTCTCCCAAGGGACATTTCGGACGTGCAATGGAGGGAATTTAGGGCAAATCTGGGGCTGCTGGCATTGGGCATGCTGGCATACGTCGCTGTGTCGTACCTGGTGCGTGGAATGTTCTGAATATCATGTTAACAGCAAACATACACCTTGCGACGTTAAGGTCAAGGCATCGCACACATCAATACCTCAATACCACGTCCCAGCGGAAGTCGCATCCCACCATATGTCTTGCCACAGTGCATGTCTGCTACAGATTGTGCTCGACTTGTGTTTACCACAGCTTGTGGTCTTGTGGGGGTTGCACGCCATGCACAAGCCCCGTGTGTCCGATGTGCTTGCGCTCATGGCGCATTGCACGCCACTAGATTGGTGACCTGGGTACAGGCTGCTATGTGCAACATTGTCATGACAGAGGCACTTGCGTTGTAACATTGTGATCACAGTTGTTACGTCATGAAACACGTCAGCCATGAGAAATGCGTGATACTTGGTGCTGCCACCGTGCAGGCTCGATGTGCGGGTCATAGAGCATGGCGATCGACCTGTCTGATCCTGTCCTTGGCATTCCTAGGTGAGAAGGCAGTGGCGGCATGTGGCAGGACGGTCCATGCGTTCCAACTCAAGTGGAGGAGGTTTGATAGGTGATTAAGCCATGCTGCTTCGAGTGGCTTTCTTGTGAGACGTGCTAAAGCACTGGCAGGGCGGAACATGCACGCCAACTTCTGTCGGGGAGGTTTGAATGCAGATAAACTATGCTACATGGGGCTATGGGATTCGTAACAGCATGCAAGGCCCTTCAACGGCATGCATCCTTGCCTTGGTGGAGATCAGGCAGCAGACAGCAGAAACGTACCCACTCTCTGACTTGTGATGCAGCCCGAAGCTGTGGTAGTTTTACAGGTGTTTTGCATGGGAAGCAGGCCATATGGCCCTTGCTGTTGGCCTGTGGGACCTTCTACCTCAGCCACCCGCTGGCGGGGAAACCTTATGGGTAAGGGCCAGAGGCAAGCACTTCATCAGCGTTTCATGACAAAGTTACTAATATGCTCAGTGTTGTCAACCAATGCATGTGCAACATGAGGGGCAATGCCGTGCACGGCTAAAGTGTGTGGTCATGCACAAAAGGTTACGTGAACTGTGTACTAAACGAATGCATGGACAGTTCCCAGGCTAGGGTACAAGCTTGCTCGTGCATCGGCCACTGCTGCACTGCTGTCACCTGCAAGCCGTAGAGTGAGCGAGCGTCTTTTCTTACCTGTATCGTACGAACAGTCGAACAGACATTGGCTTAAGTACCCATACACAACCTCATCTACTCGCAGTGCAAAGATTGTGTGTCCGCGCATGCACACACACAGGCCTTTGGTCATGTGGGCAGTACAACTCGGCCTCCTGGTCTACATCCGGCACAACAACGGTCTGAGCTTTGGGCAATTCAGGTGCGATGCCCGGACACGTGCAGCCACAGTTGAAGCACACCTGCCTTAATGACTCAGTCAAGGGAAGGATTCTGACCTTTCGGAACATGCAAAAACCACCGAGAGGCTAGTTGCACTGTTTCCCCCCCATAACATACAACCCATAGCTATCATTTAGCTTGTGTACGACTGCCGTGCTCTGCATGTCGCAGCCCACACTTGTCCTGGATGGACGGGCACGGCGGCATGCTGCGGTGGCACATCTACCACAACCTGGCCATGCTCCGGGGCCTGTCCTACTTTATGGACATGCACTGGTCAAGGGCTCCATTGCCAGCAAGGGGAGGAAAGGTAGGGCTGTCCGAGTATTGGACTCAGTGCTCAGTGCTCCATCATAGCGATGTTGCATACTTACCAGCACGGAGAGGGAAGGCAGGGCCGGTCGATTTGCATCGGAATGTTGGGGGCCGCTCTGCAATTAGATTTGATTAGGCTGGTTGAAAGCAATGGTTACGTCCTGGCTCCCAAACGTTTCAACCTCGCCCCACCGGCTTCAATATTCCGATGTGAGGCAACGCGAGGGTTGGGACAACGAAAGACACTTACAGAAGACTGCCTCAGTATTGAGCTCAAAAGTCCAGCATTTGTATCGGGTCACACCGGCTGTGTGGGCTCTCACAGAAGACTGCCCGACTATTGGGCTCTAGTGATTCATGCCGCAGTTACGTACCAAGTGACACCTGCTCCGCAGTGTGTGCCTGAAATATCTTGTGCCCAAAAAGAGGCGTTGCTGTCATGCCGTGAGTTTGAGTCACTCTAGCAAGTGACACCTGCCCTGTGGTACGGGCCTCTGAAGACAGTACACAGACTGAAATACTTGCCATCATGTCTGCAGACGCACATGGCGGTGCATTCAGCCACGTTCAACAACCTGCAGCTGTACTGCCTGTATTGCTTCTACCCGCCGTTGTACATCGCTGGTCCCATCATGACGTACAGCAGCTGGGCGTTGCAAGTCGCATCACTACCACGCGTGAATACAAGGCAGGTGAGCGCCTGTTCCTGCAAGCAGAGTGCTCACTCAGGAGCGACTGAAGCCTAGGGGTTCACAGGCTTGTGTGAGGATTAGGTCCATGGGAACCATCATCTGCCATGTGTTGTAAGAAGCAGGATTGAAGCACGTGCTGGGCATTCGCCATTCTAGCTCATGAACTGCACCCATAGACACTTGTAAAGACTCCTTTGCTCCTCAAAGTGATGGCAAACATGCTTGGCAGATATTGTTGGCAATCCCGTCCTTCAAGACTGCAGTTTGAGATCCTTTCACGACACTGCGTTGCCAGGCTTCAACACGAGCTGTGTGCTTGCGTTTGCAGGTGGGCATCTACATACTGCGTTGGTTGTTCTCCCTGACAATCCTAGAGGGTATGACACGCACCTTGTACTTCAACGCCATGGCCAAGCATGGCTTGTTGACCCGAGGGGTGCTCCAGGCACATGGCTTGAGGGTTGAGCCGATGCACTACGCATACACCGGCTTTTGGGTCCTCGTCTTCATGTGGCTGAAGGTGGGGTGTCGGGCATGACAAGGTGTCAGCCTCATCAGAATCTCGTTATGTCTCGTTGTGTTGTTCATGGAGAACCAAGGGATGTATTGCATGAGGGGGTTGTATTGCATCTGATTATGAGAGCAAGCGCGATTGTACCGCACAATCAGCTCAGCAGGGCTGGATGTTGATGAGTCTGAGAAAGTTGACGCACTGCTGCTGCCAAAAAATTGGGATTATCATTACACATGATTATCATGCATGCATGTGTGTGTGTATACTATACTTTACCCTGACCCATGCCTCTCACATGAGGGGAGGGGCTCCAACCCGTCCAACTTGCAAGTGAAGGGGATTGCGACACACCGCCATACTGATGATGGTGGCCACCCCTCGAGGTGCTATCCTGTCCGCAAACCTCGTTAGGCCCACAAGGGCCTGAAAATTGAAAACCATGTCAAGACACTGCAACACCACGAAACGTTCTGTCGGAATTAACTGTTAGCCGTCTCTGCCAAACTCTACACTGGTTGTCTTTGCCATCTCAACATCTTGAGACCGTTGAATATCTGCTGACATTAATCGATTGTCATGGGAGCGTGGAAACCCTTCCAGATTGCAGTCCTTCGCCTTGACGCCTTGGCGGACCTTCCCTGCAGGTGCACGGTGTTCCAGCGTGCAGCTTCACAACGAGAGCCTCAGAGTGGATTCTGGGCCGCAGGTGCCTGATGCGACAACATGACGGCGATACGTAGCCACAGGGTTGACAGATCACAGGCGTTATTCTCACTCTGACGTCACAGGCCTCTCCCATGTCCTTGATGACTGCAGTTTTTGGTGATCTGGCGATTCTTCCGTGCGGCTGCACTGGCTGACGGTGTGGACGCACCGGAGAACATGCGGCGCTGTGTGTGCAACAACTATGACGTGCAGGTATGCGGCATTTGCTCGCAGCTAGCCCTTGCCTGGCAGACACCAGCAAGGGACTGTGTCACTCAAGATTGCCTAGCAAGGACTGGCAGCAGGTGTTGAATGTGGATGTGGATGTGATCTCATGCAATCTCTGTCGCACCGAGCTGTTGGCCTAGTGCACTGGTCATTTGATTGCAAATAATGCATGTGGCCATGTTATATGGTTTGCGCGTACGTAAACCATGGCGGTCGTGTCGTGTTCAGGGCTTCTGGCAAGGCTGGCACTCGTCCTACAATCGTTGGCTGGTGCGCTACATGTACGTTCCTCTGGGTGGCCATGCCTGGCGCTGGGCCAATGTGTGGGTATGCTTCCTGTTCGTGGCCCTGTGGCATGACCTGGAGCCGCGCATGCTCGCATGGGGCCTGCTCATGCCTGCCGCCTTCATACCTGAAATGGTGGGTTGCATTCCATTGACTTGCTCGCACACTTGAAGTCAGGCAGACAGTCGAATAAGCAGGCCGGGAATCGCAGTTATTTAGTTTGATGGGCCAAGGACAAGGCAAGTAAGAGCATGTTCACCGGCAGTTCTGCTGATGATTGTGAATTGCAGACGTGCATCTGGTGGTTCTGCTGATGCTTCAGGCATGTCATGCCCAAACGTCATGTGATTGCGGTTGCGTTGCTGTCAGTGCACAAATAGCTTTCTTGCATGCACTTGTTTGCACTTTTTGCACACAGGCAATTAAGGTGCTGGGCAGGAGCCGTGCACTGGCACCGCATGCCCAGTCACTGTGGTTCCGACATGTAGCTGCTCTGCTAGGCGCGCTTAACGTGGTGGGCCTGATGTCAGCCAACCTTGTAGGCTTCGTGGTTGGCGTAGACGGACTTTTACCCCTTCTTCAGCAAGTGCTGGGGCAACCCGTGACCGCCTTGATCGTGATGGGCGTGTTGTGGTGTGCAGTGCAACTCATGTTTGCATGGAGGGAACAGGAACGGACGTGGCTTGAGGCTGATAACCATAAGAAAGCCATGCACGGCGAGTGATCAATGCATGCGATTCTCTGTATCGATTGTTTTTGGTATGTGCCAAGTTCTAAGCAGGAAGCTGCGTGTTTGACATGTGCACCTTCGTGGTTGCACACACACACACACACACACACACACACACACACAAACACAAACACACACACACACCTGTGAGGTTCACGAAGTCTTCTGCGTCTTTCTGATGCTCTGGAGATTGTTGCTGCTACGGGCAACTTGGCCGCAAGGGCGCAATTTACATGGGCCGAGTTCGGCAGGCTGACATTCCACAGTTGCATCAGATGAGCATCTCGCTATTCGCCCGTGCATGACAGGCAGAGCTGTTCCTCTGGAAATCAACCCACTGTTTGGCATTGAACCCATGTCGGTTGGCTACTAAACAGTGTAATCTTTACACCCTGCTCGGATACTCCCTTTGACCCCCGTTCTCAACCTTAATTACAAGGATCCAATTTCAAATCCAAAGGTAGAGCAACTGACTGGTCTGACGTGGACAACTGCAGGTTTTGCATCGGGAGAGAACACGCCTAAGAGTCGTGTTGAATCGCACCCTGCGATTTCATGTTAGTCGTTTAGCCATTGATAATGGCAGGTGTGCAGTTCTCACAACGCAAGTTCATCAATAGTCGAAAGCAATCGCTATTCGCTGTTCAATACATACCGACGTCGAGCAAGCCCGTGGCAAGGTTGTTCTTTCATCATGGTATGGGAGAACATGCTGGTCGGTACGCACCGGTGCGTGTGAGGACCCTGCATGCCACAAGGTTGTGTTTTGTGGCACAAAGCAGTGCTTTAATTGCTTGCCTGTGCTCATGCATGGCTTGCCTGCGCTCAGATGTTCAAGATGATTGCAGAGAAAGGGTGTGCCGTCTTCTCGTATGATGCTCACGGCCATGGCTTGTCAGAACCTACCGCTCAGCACGATCGCGCAGTCATCTGGAGCTTTGACGACTTGGTGAGGTGCAGAGACTGGGGTAGCATCATGCAGCAAGGTTGTGTAGAGATGACCAAGACACGCCCAAGGTTTGCACAGCCACATGCCGTCCTCAAGCATCGACTGTCCAGAGCTGGCAACCAGCATTCGTCCTGCATCAGCAAATCAAGAGTACGGAACAGTGCACTTTCAGGGCCTGTTGTGTGAACACGTGCGGACACCATTCCAGCCGTGAACCAGGCCTGCACGCATACACACTCACACACGCCAACCCAGAGACAAACACCGGCTACAGCTTCCCCCATCCGTGTCATCTCTGCCTTGGCAGGTGTCAGACTTGTACGAGTACGTTGAAGTGATCAGGGACTTGCATCCGGGCCTGATCAACCTCCCCACTTTCATAGGGGGCCACTCCCTGGGGGGCCTTGTGTCAGCCCATGCAGTGTTGAAGAACCAGGGCATGTGGACAGGCATGGTGCTGCACTCGCCGGCCATTGACGTGGAATGGACCATGGCACTCAGGTGAAGCTTTGAGCACACGGGAGTAAGAGGTCCAAGGGGCAGCACAACATGAACGATTGAATCCATGAGGCATGGGACAGTGATTGTTGTGCGCGCCGGCACAAGCAGCAGTATCAATCTGGGTCATGCGCTGTTTGTACTTGATGGACTGGGATGCTGTTAGGATCAGCCTCTGACCTGTCAGGTTTAGCACTCGCCACCAAGACTTGCAGGAGTGAAGTACATTCAACAACGTGTGTGTCGAGTGCATGTTCACGCTATAGGATGGGAGCAATCCAATTTTAAAGCATACGTGTGTCTCTGTGTGTTTTCCCAGGATGCAGGCGCCGGTGTCTGGGTGGCTGGGATGGCTGCTGCCGCGCCTGCGCATGGTGCCAGCAGTCCGGCCCGAGGACATGAGCTCAGACCCTAAGGTAGGCTGAGGGTGTAGCTCCAACTACAGCCTGTATGTCACCCCTGATCACCAACCCTCTCAGTCTGTCCACAATTCATAGAGCATACTGATTCACGCCCACGGGCTACCATGAGCACTGCTAAAGCAAGGCTAGCTTAGGTTATGATAGCTGTTCTGATCTTGTGTGTCATTTAGTCTGCGTCTGTGAGCATGGTGATAGCACGGACGCACGTGCAGCACTCAGCCTGAGGCTGTGTGCTGTTTGCAGGTGGTTGAGACGTACCTCGCCGACCCATTGATTTTCCACGATCTGCTGCCGGTGCGCACGGGCTCTCAGGTGCTGCAGGCGTTCCAAGCCCTGCAGCCGCGCTATGCGGAGTTCACACTGCCCATCTATGCAGCACATGGCACAAATGTGGGTTGACTGTAGCTGGAGCAGCGGCAGCTGGCACAGTGGTTGCTGGAGCAGGGGTTACTGGGGCGCTGGGCAGGGGTGCGGCTCCCGGATAGTGGTCCAGGAGCCAGGTCACAAGCTTCTGGAGCACATTGTCCCGCTTGGGGCCAAACAGCATCTGCTCAGCACAGGCATGAGCCGGCGCTCAACGCTTACCAACCCACTGCACTGCCAAGTACTTGCGTGATTCTGATTCTGTTTCACGAGCCGCGCAGGCTGTTGGCAGGAAGCTGTAGGCATAAAGCTGTAGGCAAGCCCATACAACACAGTAGATCCACAGCTTGGCCGAGTCAGATGCCTCAGGCAAGGTGCTGTAGCAGCTAGACCTATGGTTGAGTCTTGCGGGTGTACAGGTGTAGAAATGGGCAGATCAACAGCTGGAGTGCAAGAGGAGAACCTACAGATTACCCACGATCTTTTTGGCATTTGGGGCTACCAGCAGCAGATCGTCGTTACATTTTTGGGATTGTGTCAAGATGGAGCACGAGTGCCCCCTTGCATCTGCCTGTGTGTTGTGCTCACAGGACCGGTGTACCAGTCGAGACGCCACAAAGAGACTTGTGGCCGCCACCAGCAGCCGGGATAAGACCTTCAGGGATGTGCAAGGTGCGTGCTACTCAGCACAAGGTATCAGCAAGGTGCGTGCTACTCTGCACTCCAAAGAGCATCATGTGAGAGCAGCCAGACTGAGCTTGCAAGTAATTGGAGTCTGTGCCCCAAGGTTCCGGTGTGCCTGTCCTCTTGCATTGCAGATGGCTATCACGAGTTGCTGACAGGGCCTGAGATGCAGCAATGCACGGAGCGCATCATCGAATGGATTCTAGCACATGCATCACCTCGGAGCGTTTTGTAATCAATAGCCGGATTTAAAACCTGGACATGCTCTGTGATTTGGGGGCACATGATCGTACAAAGTTTTGTCTGCTATGCCGGCATCTCTGACCGTTGCATGCAAGCGACCTGCCTGTACATGTGCTTTGCGTGTGCGGCTCTTGGCTTGCAAGTACCAGATTCGTGAGCCCGCTGCCTGAGTGACGCTGGATCTGATATCCAGTGCCGGATTGGATCAGCATGGGAGTCCACTGGTGTGTGGGACTCTGCGAGGTCACTGCCCCACATGCGAGGGCACTGCCCCACATTGCCCACTTCACATGCGGGCCCTCACTGCCACGGACCACGGGGGGAAGGAGGGAATGGTCTGCTTTTCCATCCTACCAGCCTAGGTGTCTGTGTTGCAGGCTGTGGTCTCTGACCCCATTGCAGCCTTGCTGCCTCCTGCGTGACTAGCCTGGCCTATTTAACTGTTTGAGGGCCCCGCCCTTACCGTTTACTTAAGCTTGTTCTGCTATCTGCCTTCGTTTGGCCCGGTGAGGTTTCTTTGTTCGCTTCACTGACTTGTTTTCTTGCTCTGGTAGGCCCATTCTGCTCCCATGCCGGCTTGCTTGCGGTGAACAGTCAGTGTGTCGTTGCGGTGATCCATTCCTACACCAAGTGTGTGTGGAGCAAGCCTGTTTGGGTCAGGTGTGTACTTCAACTAAAAAAATGTTTGCCAGGTTTAGGTACCCACCCCGACTCGTGCTTAGTATTGGCATGTCTACCTTCGTGCGTCATACCACCCACAGCAAACCGTGGTCACACTAACTCCAGTGTTGTTTTTGGAAATTGTCCCAGAAGGGGCAAACATCTTTTTTTTGACAGGCAGACAGGTTTTCTGACAGGCTCTGCCGGGATTATGCAGCAAGGGACAACTGCGCTCAGACGAGCTCAAACCAACCGGCTGTGGCAGATGCAAAACAGCAATTCTTTGCATTACAATGCGCAAAGTGAAGCCACAGTATACAGTGAAACAAATAATACTGAGACCTTCAGAGCGAAAGACAGGGGGAGGCAGAAAGTGTGCAGTGGTCTGCTCTCACGTGTAGCAAAGTGCTACGACGACAGCCAGCCCTGACAAGTGGCCTCTACGCTAGGTACAAGTGCCTGCACACATCATTCAAATCCTTCACAACTAGACCCGGCTTGCTGAGCTCTGACCACACGCCAATACAGCGCGCATAGATAACCGTAGACTGAGTGAACGGCTGGGCTGCAGTTTCTAAGCTGGCTTGTGTCATGGCTAGGCAGCGAAACCTTCTCCTGCCGCCAGTTCGGCCTGTGCCTTAGCACTGCGTTCGGTGCCTTACAAATTATATGGTACATTGATCATGTGCCGCATCGCCTACTATCCAACCATCTCTTGACTGGAGCCCCCCGCTACCAGCCCCGGTACCTTCACTCTCCAGCCTTCCATCATGATGCTGCATCTTAATCAAGGGCCATTGACCATTCATTTCTTTACAGTGATTGCTGTACATTTCTCTGATACTATCCAATTATTTTACTGCACACGTCTTGACCCTTACACCCTTATCTTTGCCCTCTGAAACAACCCTCGCTCCAGTGAACCCCTTCAGCCTTTCGTCGCATTGCTTATGGCTTGGTCTCGGTTGGCACATCACCCTGTTTGATGTCCGACAACGCAGCCTTGGAGGTGTCAGCGATGTTCTGGGCCGTGGCGGCGATGGCTGCCGAGCTGTCAGCACCAGGGTGCTCAGCTGGAGCAGCACCAGCTGCAGCAGTGCTGGGAGCGGTAGCAGCAACAGCAGCTGTGGTGGCCCCAGCAGTTGGGTCAGCCTCTGGGTCAGCTGCGGCTGGAACCGAGGGAGCAGTCATTGCTGGGGCGGCGGTTGCTGGGTTGGCTGTAGCTGGAGCAGCGGCAGCTGGCACAGTAGTTGCTGGAGCAGGGGTTACTGGGGCGCTGGGCAGGGCTGCGGCTCCCGGATAGTGGTCCAGGAGCCAGGTCAAAAGCTTCTGGAGCACATTGTCCCGCTCGGGGCCAAACAGCATCTGCGCAGCACAGGCATGAGAAGACAGTGTCACAGGCTGGGCGCTGCCTACCTGTCTGGACATATTCATAGATTGTCGGTCTTGTCATTGCCCTAAATCATGTTTCAGTGGATTTTCGCTCTCATTGGATATTCATCATACGATTGGTCACAATTCTGTTCTTTTTGCTTGCTCGAGTAGAGTCCTCCGGATCACTTCACTTTGCAGCAACACCTCAAACAACTGTGTCAAATGACTGATGGGACGGACAACAGTGTGATGTGAACACTGAACGTGTTCCATCCAGGGGTTACTTGGCACATGGGTCCGCCTCCTTGGCCCTCAGCCCTGCCCTACACGAAAGCCCATGACAGCGGGCTTTTTTTGTTGCGGCAGACCTTGCAATCAACCACATGCAGGCACTAGCACTGCTGTCGACATCCAAGCACACTTCTCAGCGCGCACCTCATGGTACGCTCCCTCGATGGGGTGGTAGACCTTGTCAGTGCTGGGGCTGGCCTCGAACAGCCGCTTGGAGGCCTGGGGAGCACGGAAAGACACGGCAGGGTCACAAAACAGGTGCATTCCAGCATGGACCATGCCCTGACAGAGAAGCAGAATGCGTTGGCGGAAGTGAACTTGACGCCTGCCCTGTGGCATGCATCCAGACAGCGCCAGCAAGCGGGTCAGCATGGCTTGTTTGATGTCTGAACTTGAAGTCACGGTGTCAAATGAGTGGCAGACACATGACTGCAGTAAGATGTCATTGTTTAGCATACCTGAGGTCCTGAGCTGAGTCGGATTGAGATGGGCTGTTAGGTTGTTTAGCACACTTGGGGCTGTGTCTGGATGACTCACCGCCGCACTGGTGCACTTGTCGGCCGTGCCGTGTGCGATGAACATGGGCAGTGTCAGCTTGGGGATCAGCTTCTGGAGCTGGGCAAACGCCTGCGGACACGCACAGGGAATCACAACTTGATACATGGAAGGGCTTACACCCAGTGAGTTCATCATCCTTCAACTTCTACGACCTAACACCTTTCATACTTTCTTAGCCTCATACCCGTACTGCATCTGCCTCCTCCACGTGCTCGAGTAAAGTTGAATGCCGGGCTGTGGTTTGCCCACGTCTGTTTTGGTGCGCCTGCAAATCCTCTGCTGCCCTGTTGAGTTGGTAGCTTTGCTGTTCACGGCCTGTATGCCAGAGGTGCCTGTGCCATTTCGCATGCCTGCCGCACCTTGAGCGTCTCATTTGCGGTGCGGCACTTGACCTTGCCCGTGTAGTTGAGAGGGTCACTCATGTACTCCTTGACAACCTGTGCATGTGTGTGTGACACGTAACATGTAAATAATTGATTGTTGGTGGGTGCGAGATCAGTGGTGGGTTGACCCATTTTTGGCCTTTGGCGGGAAGTCTGCGGGGAATGAAGCGCCTTGTCGCCCGTCGCACGACTTTTGAATTGTAGCAGTGTTACAGCATACAAGAAGACTCAACCAGTCTGACAGCCATGCACATAGCCTTTTAGCTCACTAACAGTGGCTGTGGGAACGCTGCACGAGATGATGATGATGTCTGGCTGCATCTGCGAGGCGCCTGGGTAAGAATCAAAATGTTCTGGTACGGGTGCGGGACCTGCAGGGCCGTTTTTATCAAATGTCATTTTGCCGCTTGCGATGAGATGGCCTATACCGTAACAAGCTGGATGGTATTCTAGCCAGGGTGGACAAGCCTCAAGGGCAATGAAGTTTCACGCCCATGGAATTTCATGCCCATGCCTAGGGCGCATCAGCATCGAAACATGTATGCATCGGATACGTATCGGGCAGAGCTTTGATACGCTTTGCACAACTTGAGTTATGACCCGATACGCGTTGGCACAACTCTACAGAGACGGTTGTAAAAAGATAACAATAGTGTTGGGGCTGCAGCTACAATACAGTCCCAGCGTACCTCCGGGTCCTGGCTCATGTCCTCGGGCCTCACGGCCGGCACCATGGGGGACTTGGGGAAGACCATACTCAGCCACCCGCCTATCTTGGCCTGCATCCTGTGGCGCCAGGCACAGTTGGACTCGTCAGCAACCATGGCACTGTTTCTGCACCAATTGCACCTAAACCACGATCAATGGGTATAGAATTAGCCCCACACGCGTGGGGAAGTTTTCCCACTTGCTGCCCACAAGCTCTTCCGGTGCTCCAGCCTCACCAACCACTGCACTGCCAAGTGTGTTAAGGTGAACTAACCATAAAATGCGACATCATGCAACAGCATGCGGCCAAACTTAACTTAACTTTGGGTCGGCATGTATCGCATGCGTTACAAATAATGACATGGCCGCCCATAGATGTGTACCACCGCACGTGACCATGTATGACCATGTATGATGACACACGTCATAACGTGCTCCTGGGCCTGCGCTTGCCTGAGGGTGGGTGTCCACTCCACGTCAATAGCCGGTGAGGTCATGACCAGGCCCGCGAACGTGCCCGGGTGCCGCGCCACCACCAGCGCCGCCACCAGCCCGCCCAGCGACTGGCCGCCGGCAAACACAGGTGGGAGCGCCTTGCCCTTTGACGTGTAGTCCTCACGGATGTTGTTCAGCCGCCGCAGGAAATCGTCCAACTGCAAGGAGAGTACAAACACATGCACAGCTTGGCAAGCTTGCAAGTCCTCAGACAGGTTATCACCTGAGGTAGGCTGACGCTGTGGCTGTGACTTCATTTCTGCTGAGTTGTGATGGTTTGCAGGAAACGGCTTACAAGGCAGCTACTCAGGATGCCACCCGCATCCGCAGCAATCAACAGCATCAATGCAGGCACCAAATGCACGGGGGTGCAGGTCCCTCACCAAGTAGTCAAACTTGTCCACGTAAGACCTCAGCTCAGGCTCGTTGGGCTCACTCTGGCCCTGCCCGTGCACATCATAACTGCATGCAACATGGTGCTGCAACTGGATTGCACAGCATTGGACAGGCTAATTGACAGCGGCCCTGCAAACGCTGCGCTTTGGCAGCAGTCGCATGGGTTGCTGCGGGTGTCATGCTCAGCCTCATGCCTGTCATAGGCGCACCGGGCATACATATCAGCACGGCAACCTTCTGCGTATGATATCATGCACCGCCATGTAACTTCAAACCGTGTACCTGTAGACGGAAATACCGGCCGCGGCAAGCGCAGCAAAGACTGCGCGTGCAATGAAAGCGTTATGTTCAGTTGTTAAGGTCAAACTTGATAGGGTTTGCTGATTTTGCGAATGCACTTGTCGTGCCGTGGCGCACCGTGTTGGTAGCGGCTGCAGTGTTCAGACAGCCCTGCGTGAGCACACAAACGCGTTTGGAGTTGAATGACACATGCTCGCTCAACGCCAAGTGGGCTGTTGGCAGTGATTGGTCGGCAACTGGCAGGTTTGATCGCTGGCCCCATCAATCATGACATCCTTACTGAGTGCACAAGAACCCCACCATGGTGCCAGAGAAGAACTGCCTTTGCATCTCCTTCGATGGGCAGCCAGGTTGCAGTGTAGAGCTTCTGCTTGCGGGCGTTGACGGCATGAGATTGGATGAAAGTGGCGGGCTGGAATGGTTTATGGTCGGTCATCACAACCTGCGTGTCGGCACGCCCTGCATCATCGGAGGAAGCCATTTCGTTGGCGACGGTGCCGTGATATTAAAAGTTTGAGAGCTCAGGAATCGCCAGGCGAGAGAAATGTGCAAAAGAAAGTATCCGAGAGGTACCAGAATAATCCCAACCAGAAAAGCCCAGCCCGTCAGGGACCTGTGCAGAAGCTGGGGCTGGGCCTACTGCCCCAGCCGAGTTCCAGCCTTATTAGTTTGAGTTATTCCCAGTGTGTGCTTGTAAGCCTCAATGAGGAAAGCCAGCAAGCACCACCGCTTGTGTATCAAGAGGCAGGCACGCAGGCACGACTTGTATGTTGTGACCTGTTGCCAACCGCACCGCTGTATTCAATGTGAACTGTCAGGGCAGTGTTCTGAACGTGTAATGACCAGTTTGTTTTGATCAGACATGCAGGTCAACATTGGAGAGCTGAACGGAGACAACCAAAAGCTGCTGAGTTTGGACTGGGCTGGATGCTGATTGCTTGACTGGAACTGTGCAGGGGACTGCTGTACACCTGAACTTTGCCTCACATCCCACGCTGGTGATCTCAATCCACATGTCAATGTGACGTCTTCTATCACCAGCCACCGTGGCTATTTTGCGTTGACAGTTGCATCATAAGATGTGGCAAGTCGTTCTTTGCCTGCGTTGCGGACCTGTTGTCTGTGGTTGTCTGTGATGGGAGCCTACACGCTTCTTGGCCTTAGCTTGTCCAGGGCTTGCCCGGATTCACTTCACAGGGTGTTCAACCACTTGCCCCCTTGTAAGGCCAAAGCTCTAACAACCTGTGCGTTGATGTCTTCCACAAGCTGCACTGCGCTTCTTTATATCATGCCTTCATATGCAAACAAGTGTGGTAATTGCAAACTTGAGGTGATCATTCAGTAATCTGCGTGTTCCGTTCCACACAGTACTGTGAGCTGAGGAAGATGCCCTGTGGGATGACAGCCGCAAGGGACTCACCACCCCCTGCTGACTCGGCTAGATTCCCCTTTACATGCGTGTAGCAGTGCCTTTGATGTTTGCAGCATCGAGTCGTTTGCGTGGACGTGCCGCCTGGTGTGCTCTCCCTCCTTGTAAGGCATGATAAAACGGAGCTGCTGGGTGCGCTGTCATCGCCTCGTTGGCCTGTGTAAGGACCATAACGATGTTACATGCTACATGGTAAGGATCAGACGGCTCCATAAGGACAGCAGGAACATTCTGGAGGTTGCAGGTACTGTCTCTACTGCGGTGCCCGGGTGCAGCAGCACATGAACATCCTGCACTGAAGAGATGTGTGTCCAACCGGACAAAACCAGCAAACGCCCGTCTGGAAGGCACATGCGTGCAAGGCAAGTGAATTTAATTCAATCACGATTAAGGTTGCAGGTGAGTGTGGAGGTTGAACCTAGGGTAACACACTCCAGCACGTGCGCAGGCTCATCCATTGTGCCTAAGAGTCCCCTATACGATTGTGGGACCAGCTTTCTCGTTATCGCATACCATGTTGCGGCGGTAGTTGGTGGCTGAAGCCTTTGGTTTTGCGTAAATACATGTAAAGCCCGTTGACCCTGGCTGCCTGTTCGCTCCGCTTTGCGTTCAAGGTGCATGGCTGACCAGATACAAGGTCGCATGGTGCGCATCATGCACGGCCATGGTTGTCAATGCGCACGTGGCAGTTGTCGCTGCGGCTGAGGGACTGTCGGCTGTTGTACTCAAACAGGAAGAAGTAGCCCATGCCCATGCCACCCATCACGGCAAAAAAGTATCTGCAAGGGAGCACGAAGAGGATTTCCGTCATGATTAAGGGCAGCCAAAGCCAAAGTTGAGGTGTGCCACTGGAGCGTGACAGCCGTTCTTGGTGTGCTTTGTCCCACATATATGCAAATACGCTTATCCAGACGTGAGACAACAGCAGCACGCTCAAAATCCACCGGCTGTAGCGATGGTTCCAGCCGTGCAATCATCACGTCAGTCATAAGCACAATTGGATCATGCAGCAACCAGGCTGAATGGTTGGTGCCGCCTCGCCATGGCAGATGTTCTTGACTTACCCGGTGTTGAACGTCATAACAGCCAGCATGAGCATGTAGCCCGAGCAGATGTTGAGAACGTACAGCACGGTGGCCCATAGCTTCTCACTCAGGCCGGAGCGGGGCTTGAAGTGCCTGTAAGCCAGTGAATGCCCATCGTGCCGCTGATGATACGCAGAACAAGGAAATGTGTGAGTGTGCTTAGCGTCCTAAGCCCCCTGTACACTCAGAAATGCGGCATCCTGGTCTGCTGATCATGAGCGGCCTTGATTGGTTTGCAGCTTGCAGCCAGTTAGGTGCCGTGTGCGTGCCTGAGCGTCAAGTTACATGTGCCTGCAATTGTCTTGTTCTGGTGCATACGGTGAGTGGCCCCCCTGCGGGTCTGCAAGAAGTTGAAGAGATGGAGGCCAGCTGTGCTGAGTTCTATTCACCTGGGGTTTTCAACGCCAACCAGTGGCTCTTGCAACACTCCACCGGGGCCTGCTGCCAAGTAGCAGGAGCGGTAGCAAGCAATGGCCTCGTGTGCTATACCCAGCAGCACCAGGCCCAGCAGGCTGATCACGTATGCATTCACGCTTTTGGTCTCCCAGCTTTTGAACCATAGAGTGGTGTGCCATGTGTTCATCTGCATAAGCACAACCAGCCAGCGAATGTCCTTGATGGCTAAAGGCTCGACAGGCTTGTCCTGGTGACTGTCACAGGCTCTGTCTGCGCGCATGCGGTTCTTGGGCCTGCGCTGGCGTGCGCATGTTGCGGCACTCACAAAGTACATGGGCATAGACATGTCCTCGCCCATGGCGCCGGTGGCACTCATCAGCCCAGCTTCGTGGTGATGGTGGGCGTGGTCCATGCTGGCAGCTGCGTGTATGGGGCTGCGGTAGGCAAAAGCTGCACAAAGTAGCAATGCCGAGGTGAGACCGCTAAAGGCTAGAAGCTGGAATGGAAAACTGAACGGGGACGCTAATAATCTTCTGGTCTGTTGTTCAACTTGGGGTCCGCGCATTGCCAGTGTGCGGCGCTGCCAGACCGATCTTAGCGCCAGCTTGTTCGATGTTCCCAGGCGCAGACCGGCACGCGCTCCTGGGAACGACCGGCGCGCTTTTTGTGCAACCGCTTTTTTGTATATATCTGTCGAAGCCAAACCCCTTGGACATCATTTGATCCCATTGACAGCTGTTACAAGGAGGGAGTGCACACCCTGAAGCACGTCCAACGCAAATAGCAACTACTTGCGCAAATTGCAGAAATTTC
>QAXH01004224.1:54205-73750 GCA_004335635.1 Chloromonas sp. AAM2 | reverse complement strand
TCAGACGCATAAAATTGCCAAACCGTATTATACGCCGTATCACAAAAGTCCCAGACCGTATCCGGTGACCATGGCCTCCTGTAAGGCATCCCCTGGTATCTACTCGGTACCATGTCTGCAACTACCAATGCGTGCTTTGCCATGCTTGTCTGGCCTAGGCACATCTTGAACATCATGCCTCAAGTGGGCCAGTGCTCGACAACAAAAACGCAACCACAGCGAGTCGCGGAGACTTGATTACGAAGAACGTCTATTGCCAGGTATCAGAAGCCTTGTTACAATACACTGGCTAAACGTTCAAACAGTAGCAGCACCACGCTCGACAATGGTCGACTAAGCAGTGGCTCTGGGAAGAATTGCGAGGATGTCGGGATCCAAATCATTGTCAATAATCAAGTCAGTAATCAATCGCTGCAAGGTGACAAGGCGCTGTCGTATGGCAGACACATACACTCTGTGATGTCTCAGTGGCTGTGGCCACTCACAGCAATTCCAGCGTTGCATGAATTTCATATGAAGGCCACTGGCGATTGGCCATGGCCTGCCTAATACTCGCACACCATGAATACATGACCATGGCGTCATGTGGATACAAGTTTAACGACGCAACCCCCAAGCACGACACTAGTATGAACATACAATACACAAGCATCAGCGTGAAGTAGGGCGCAATGGCGCAATGTACCACCCCCCACGTACTGTGTGCCTTGCCTTGCATCTGGAGATCAGCACCAGTCCGTCACAGGCGGCACCCTCATGCTCATGTCAGCCTGTGCCACCGCAGCCACAAAGCAAACCATCCTGGCAGCACCTGGGTCCTGTGAGCGCACGCCATGTGCACTGAGGCATGCAGCGTGTACGACGCACACACAAACACACACGATCCCATGCGCATGTGCATCACCCCCGGCGCATGAGCGCTGCCTCCACCTCCTTCAGGGCCTGTGCCGTGTCGTCCATGAGGTCATCCCACAGAGCCTCGGCCAGCTCCAGCTGCACCTCGGCTTCGGCTTCAGCCTTCAGCACGGCCCACTGACGCTCATCCTCGGCTGCAGACAAAACACACACACAACACACACCAATTACTTCTTGTTTTGATCAAATGCTGTTCCCGTGCTCCCGTTTACAAAATCCTGCAAAACTGGTACACACATACAGTGCACCAACTACTTGTGATCCAACTGAGTCTTGAACTCAGCCTGGCACAAATGCTTGCACCCTGGCACCCTGTTTGTTGCCACCTGCGGAAAAGATTGTTGGCGACACATCGTTGCATGCTTGTTCACAAGCGTGCATACAGAATGTGAATGCGATGTTGGATGTGCTTGCATGCAGAACACAGCTCCTGCTGTCAATGATGTCAATGAACAAACCAGTGATTAGTGTCTGAAGTTCACAGTCGCTGCTGTTGTGTCCCTTCCCTGGCCCACCTGCATCCGCCGCCAGCAGCTTGTCCAGCTCCCCCTCCCCGGCCGCCCCCACGCCCAGCCAGTCCAGCACCTGCTGCGTGACCTGCTGCACCAGCTGCTCCGAGGACGGCAGGGGGCGCACCGGCCTCTGGCTGCGCAGCCACACGGGCAACTGCACAGACGAGGGGATACGAACAACATGGTGTGTGGGAGGGAAGGGCGGGTGCGTCTGTGTGTGTTCTCAAACACAATCTGTTTGTTTGAAACAACGAGTTCCTCTCTGCGGGTTCAAGGGACCGCCAATGATCTGTACTGACCAAGGCAATGGCCACATGGCAATGGCAGTGATATGTACTGACCAAGGCAATGTCCATATGGCAATGGCAGTGATCTGTACTGACCAAGGCAATGTCCACATGGCAACGGCAAGGGTCTGTCTGCTTAGTGATCTTATCAACGCAGCAGTGGCCCTGCCCAATCGCATGGCCGGCCCCTGCCCTTCCCCACCTTGATTCTGTTGGCTGTGCGGTACACTCTGATGATGGCTTCATTGGTTGCGTCATAGAGCAGTTTGTAGGCGATGTGCTGCGCCTCGCTGGCCTCAGGCAGGGCCCTGCCCATCGCGATGAACCCCTCAAGGTGCAGCGGCTCCTCGCCTGGGGAGAGCTCCTGGGAATTGGGGGCGATGGGGAAAGCAGGGTCAGGATAGATTCAAGGATTTCTGAAACACATTGCCAACTATGTAGTGCATTGCAGCGTCTTACGGTGCCAGCTGCTGGAGTTGTGTACTGCCCAACAACAGGACTGAATTAATTGCAGGCCAGTCAGTGCCAGCTAATCAGTGCATAAGAACCTGACCTTGGAGTACCGACTCCTACTGCCTGAAACACGCTGTGATTGTGTGCTTTCAACAGGAGCATGATGGCTGCACGCCACTGACCTTCTGTCACAGGGCTATTGATTGCAAGGACCAAACGCCTGCACTGTGCTTACCTGTGGCCATGGGCCCGTGTCCTTCTCCCTAAGGCTGAGCACCTGACGCATATAACTCGACACGACCTGCACAACACACACACACACAGCACACACAGCACGCACAACTGTTGTGGATTCTAGAACACAACCGAGGGGGCATAGGATAGAATCAGAAAAGAGTGACAAGGGCAAGAGTGGGCATGTGTGGTGGTGGTGTAAGAAAAGGTGGAGTAGAACAGTTTTACTAGGTAAATGCCGAGTAAATACTCTCAGGAAAGGGCGGCATGAACTTTGCCACAGAGTGGGCCTTGCATGACCAGGCATGCATGGCGATGGTTTGACGCTCCACGCTTTGACAAGAGGTGGGAGTTTACCGCTCAAAATCAGCAGACCCCCTACGTGAAGTCCGTGCAGAAACTGACGCACCCTGTGCATGTGCACTCGGCCGCACCTCTGGTGTTATGTTGACAGCAGGCGCCGCGGCCGCCTCCGCCTCCCTCCGGATGACCTCCTGGTCGTGCTCCGGCACCAGGTACGCACCCAGATTCAGCTGGTAGTCGTCGCCTAGGTCGTCATCGCCCCAACTGTGCAGGTAAGCGTTGCAGCGGGGCAGGCGTGATGGTTTGTGGTCAGTCTGATGGTGCCAAGGTGATGGTGCGGGTGATGGTGCGGGTGATGGTGCGGGTGATGGTGCGGGTGATGGTGCAGTGTGATGGTGCGGGTGATGATGACACTACTGCATCACGATTAACTTTTATTCATGGAAGCGAATGCTCTTGCAGTGCTGTGACGACAAGTGAGAGTTAGCAGCTTGCGCATGAGTGCAGGCCTGTACACCCTGGCGAAATGCATGCACCATGGCCCGCAAAACCCTGCCCATCATTTCACACCGTCCACCATGCCACCAATTCTTTCACGCCCACAACGCACCCTAGATCTTCGTCCGTGTACTGCTGCGTGCCCGAGCCAAACCCGTCGCTGCCGCCGTCACTTCCGCCCGAGTCCACCCGCTTCATCACCCGAGAGGCCTGGACCAGCGGGGGCCACTCCGTCGGCAATGCATGCGAGACGGGCGCGGCTGCGGCCTCCTCTGCTACAGTGCTAGTGGCAGGAGTGACAGCGGTAGAGGTGGTAGTTTTGGTGGTGGAGACTGAGGTGGTGGTGGATGTGGGTGCGGTGTGGCGCTGCGGGCTGCTGGTGAGGCTGGCGGGGCCGCCTGCTACCGACACAATGGCCTGCAAGCGGGGCAACACGTGGACAGTACGAGTACCGCCTGCACCTGAGCATCTTTGCCTTTCTGTGCGTATTTGTGTAACATCAGCCCTGTTTGTGATTGGTCACGAATACTTCTTGCAATGTCATCGAAGATGCCATGTCGTCAAAGATGCATCGGAGATGCAATGTCGTCGGACGTGGGCGCTACTTAGTTTGAATAAAACCACGCGGGACACTCATGTAGGTGTATCAGCGCCACCCCCTGTCTGTCCCTTGGACTCTGCCACAGGCTGCAATGCAAGATGATCATCAAGACAACCAACCAGCCAACCGACGTACCTGCACACTATCCTTGAGCATGTCACTCATAATGGCATCGGTCACTCGGTCACCCATGTGATCAGAAACGTCTTCCTCCTCCTCCTCACGTGGCTCCCTGTGATGCCTTGGGCTAACAGCAGGCGATGCATCCACCTCCAAGTCTCCATCCACGCCATCAAAGCTCATGGAGTAATCGCTTGCCACAACACTTGCCGCGCTCCCGCTTTCACCGTCGTCCACATCCGCTCCGCCCTCGTCAGACCATGCATCGAGCGCCCTTCCGGCATTCCCTGTCTTGCCAGCGGCTGTGACGCTGCTCTGCACCGTGGCGCCCGGCATGTGGTCCGTGTCTGCAGTTGAATCGGTTTCCTCTGCTGGGGCAGCCACCACCACGTCTTGTGCAGTTGCCTGCTGGATAGTAGGCATGCTTGTTGTTGCTGCCGGGGCGGGTAGTCTGCTGGTGGTGGGTGGCCGGAGGCCCGCCAACTCCTCCAAACTATCCCCCAAGGAAGTTACAGCAGTCTCTGTCCGTTTTTCCGTTTCACCAGTGGTAGCTGGAGCCGCAGGCGGCTGTGTTGGTGTGGCTGCTGGCAAACCGAGGCCTGCTGGGGGCTGTTCCCCTTCCCCTTCCTCCTCCACAACAGCTTCAACTTCATCCTCTACCTCCTCGTCCATGCTCGACTCTGCAGACAGAACTCTGGTTCGTGCTTGGACAGTTATTGTGGTTGCAGTGGACATCGGGACGGGTTCGGTTGCAGTGGCGGACGTGGGTGGCTCAGGTTCGGTTTGCTCCACAACCTGCATGAGCGAGAGCAACATGAGCATGTGTGTGTGTACACCTACTTACTCCAAAATTGCATAATGAGGTCAATATGTTGGAGTCCGTGCACAGGCCCAAGTCTGTGTGAACACAAGCTCTACCTGTCGGTTCTGGCCAAATTGATGCACACCCATTGAGAAGAACATGCGAGTAAGAGTGAGAGCAGGTGGCAGATGTCACACACCTGGTACTGTGTGAGATCCTCACTCCCCGAAAGGTGTGAGACCTCAAGGTTGCCGGCACTGCCATCGTCACCGTCATCGTCTTGGCCTGCGTGGCAGAACAGAGCAGTTTGTGGTGAAGCGGGTGAAGCCTCACAGGCACCTGTTGATGAATTCTCAGATTCCTCGCTCTTGTTATCCTATTCCTCCACAGTAGTGTCGGGTGTAGACATGTCCGACCGCGTCAGAGCTCTGCACCCCATACTCCTGAAATGTTGCATCGGTTCATGCACCTGCTATCTTCTATTTCTATGTCAGCTCAGCAGGGCCTGTGTGTCTCCATCTGAACCAGTCCGCTCCGCCCTCCACCCTGCTTCCACTGGTGCCCACCTGACGTGAGGTTGAAGGCAGCCTGAGCGCCCCGCAGCTCGTCATCGCTCGCACCATCAGCCTCAAACTCCTCATCATACCCCTCATCCTCTTCAGTGCTACCTGATGGGGCAGGGGCTTCCAACCCGCCATCGCTGGCACTCGTGCTGTGGTTGGAATTGTCTTTGGACAGGATGGGCTCTGGCCGTGTGCTGGGTGGGGCCGCTGCCGATGCTGCTGGCTTTTCTTGTGCAGGTGTGGCTGCAGCTGGCTGATCTGAGCCAGCAGCAGCAGCAGCTGCCGCAGCTGCTGCTGGTCGCACCAAGGCAGGCTGTGGAGCAGCCACAGCCACAGCTGCAGCAGCTGCTGCCTGTTCCCTTAGTGCCTCTGCGAGCATTTCCTCCTCGCTGACTGCCATCATGGACTCCAACAGGTCGGAGGCGTCTAGTAGCACCTCGCCGCGTGCTGCGGACTGGGACAGGGGAGTGCCCGCGGACCTGGGGGCGGAAGCGGGGCTTGGAGGGGCGGCGGGGCTGGGAGCGGTGGGGGTGGGAGCGGCAGGAGCAGGTGTAGGAGTGGGACTGGCAACTGCACCTGCAGGCAGCGAGAGTGTGCGGAGAATAAGACAGCGAATGTGCGCGTGTGTGTGTCCTTTGCAGCTCCTGCTCAGAACCATCACCGCCAGTCGCGAGTGGTAGAGGGAGCAGGCACACACGTACACTAGCGCACCGTGTGACCCTGCTCCACAGACCAGTGCATTGACACTCGAGCTGGCAAACTGGTGAATGGCGTGGCTAGAGAGCAACGGCTGTTCATATGTCACAGGCAGCATGCTCGAGATACAACCATATCCTATATTTAGCACCAGTAGTTACACAAGCGCCCCTCCCTCTGTTTGCTGTAGTCAAGCAAGCAACGCATTTTGTCGCTTGCCACACGCTTACTCAATTCTATACCTGATACTGATGCATCAATCAGCAGCTCCTCTTCATCAAATTCAATGTCCTCCTCCTCAATCTCGTCATCAATGTCATCCGCTTCCTCCTCAACGGCTTCAACCACCTCCTTAACCGCCTCAACCGCCGGCTGTAACGCCTGTGCTGCAGGTAGGTCAGGCAAGCTTTGGGAAGCCAGCACGCTGGCACCGTCACTACCCCCATCACTGCCACACCCAACACCAGACACCACCATAGCTCGTGCACTCCCAACCTCGTCACCCTCGCCTGCATCAAAGGCATCGTCCGAGTAGCTACCACCGCTGCTAGCTGTGCGTTTAGCCAGGCTGGGCACGGTGGAGCTTCCACTGTTGCTGGGCCGGGAATCGTCACCCTCGCCGGTCTCCGACGGCAAGCGGGAGCGGGTGCGTGCCGTGTAAGCCTCGCTTGGCGGCACTTCTTCTGATTCAGCAGGCCCTCTGAGGCGCTGGGAAATCGAGCTACCCTCGCTGCTGCGGCTGGCAGACCGACGCCTGGTAGCAACTGGCATAAGGCTGGTGCTGTCTGCCTGCGTAGGATGACTATCATCGCTGCTGCGGCTGGCAGAGAGGCGTCCTGTGGCTGTAACTCCGCTGCTGGCGCTTCGCCTGGAGTCCAGCGGTGAATCTTGGGATGTGCTGCCAGGTGCTGCCTGGTCCAAGGTGCTCTCCAAGGCACTGTCTGCCACAACATTCTGCAAACAAGGTGAAACAAGAAATCACGAACTAACATAACAACACATTGTAACACATTTTGAGATGAAAGGCACTCCATGGCTCGAATACAACCACATGTAACAACCTCTGAACAACCAACAAACTAACCAGCAGTACAAGCACGTTCTAGCCGGGCGTGCACCGACCTGCAAGTCATCGATATCTATCAGCAAGCTCTGAAGCCCAGGGCGACCACCACTATCGCCCTTGCTGCTGTATTCGCTGTCGCTCTTAACGCTTGTGGCCTTGCTGCTTCGGCCGCCCGCACCCGCGCTTGCCCCGGAGACACTGCTTGCCGCCTTGCTGCTGTGCTCGCTTGCACCAACCTTAGGATCAGCACCTGAAATGCTGCTTGCCGCCTTGCTGGCATGCTCGCTGCCCAGCCCACCATCCCCTGACACACTACTAGGCGCCCTGCTGGTCGCCCCGTCCCCGCTCCCGCCAGGCACAAGTGTATCCTCGCTGTACTCCACCTCCCCGCCGAGCGAGCTGGCAGACGCCTGGCCATGGCCAGAAACGGCTGCAGAAACCGCTGCAACTGACATCCCCGAGTTGATTGTGTAGGCTTCTTCGCCGGTGCTTGCGCTGTGGCCTGGCACCTCCCCTGTGACATCCATAATGTCATCCTGGACCTGTAGGGTGGTCAGATGCCAGCATCGCATTCCTGTATGCTGCATGGAGGCAAGAGATGGTTTGACACAAGCATTTGACGGCTACGTTGCAACAGGTTTGCATAAATCTGTAAGCAACTGCGGAGCAGAAAACCAATTGTAAAAGAACATCGCACCCAACTGACTCAGCTCCATTTGTTACCACCCTATGTGCCTGAGTCATTTCCTTCCCAGCAGCCAAAGTCTCACATCATTCATCATTACATATCCTATCACCGTGGGTAAACCCACGGTACCGCAGGACCAAACCAGCAACAATACATCTGATGCATGGCAACCGCACGTAGGTATCTCTCCCGCACCTGCTGGGGCTCTGTCAGCTGGTCCTGCAGATCCGCAATGTCCAGCAATCCAGCCAACAAGTCCTGCAAACGTACGGCAAGTGTGTTTGGGATATAAGGCGCAACGAACACAGCTTCTGTAAGAATGTGATACAAGGAAGAAGTACTACTAATCAGCAACATCAGCAGCACAGGTGTATGATACTATCAGCAAGCTTCTGTCTGGTATGCTTAGAAAGGTTACCTGTGGCGTGTCGTCTGATGTCTCATGAGGGCGGCTGCCTGACACCGGGTCCTGTGAGTACTGAATGCTGCCGTCGCCCTCTCCGGATGTGGCAGCTGCGCCACTGCCGCTGGCACCGCCCCGCGGCTGTGCGGCGTCACTGATATCCTGTGAAGGCAAAGGAAAACAACAGTCAGCGTCTGCGTGCGGGCAGCAAACACAGCTGCTCACGGACCATACAACACGCAACACAACAAGGCAAAGCCTTCCAACTTGAGCGTGTGCAACACCTTGTCGACAAGACCACGACGCTTGGCCAAGGCCACAAGCCAACAACAATGCCATGGGCACACCTCAGAATGCTATGTGACAAAGGTCACACACACGCCAACCACTGACATAGGCGCATCACTTGAGCCAGATGATCACAAACAGATTCTACTTACTTGAGAGTAGCCAATGCTGCCTGTGATGTCCCCTGTGGTGGCCGTCCTGCCCCGGCTCCTGCTGCCCGCCCCGCCGCTCGCATGGCCCGGCCCTTCGCTGGGTATGTGCGAGCCGCTGTGCTCTGCTGACTGGCTGGCCTGGCTGTCACCAGCGCCTGAGGAGCTGCTGGGCTGAGCGAGGTACCGGTGGTGTCCAGCCTGTGGTATGGCACATGACGGTCAAAGCTGCCCAAATGTGGCCATGAAGCAACTGTTCCTTACATGTTGCAGACGTGGCCCATTCTGGGACATGCACAGAACGGCGCACTCACAGAGTTCATCACAATCATGGTAGTGCAAGCTGTTTGTTGTGCCACAGCACAGCACTTGATCAAAACAATGATTGCTTCATGAAGTAATGCATGGACACCCACCTGCGACGCACTACGGCCACCCAACACTTGCGACGGCACCTGTGCGACCTCCTCCTCTGCAATACTGCTGCTACGGAACCCTCTCAGCCCCACCAGGCCGCCGCTGCCTTCCTCCGCAATGCTGCTGCTGCTCCCGCCATCACCGCCCCTCGCCCCGCCGGCCCCTGTCTCAAAGCTCTCGCTGTATGTGGTCCAGGGCACAGAGCCGGAGGTGTCCTGTGGGGGCGGTTGCTGCTGGCGGGCGGGCGCAGAGGCTCGCACTGGCTCTTGCAAGGGGTGCGAGCGGGGATGGCCTGCAATGACAGACCAACACAGCGTATGCAGCAGAATTGATCCTAGACCAAACCCTTAACAATATCAAATGCAACCAGCTGTGCAGCAAGGTCTGGGCAAAGCGACCAGCTGCATAGTCAGGTTCGAGTTCAGATGAAGTTGATGACTGGGTGATACCTCTTGCAACACGTTGATGATGCTGATGGTAATGATGGTGGTGGTGATGATAATGGTAACTCAGTGCTTGAGCTGACCGTGTGCAGCTGAATCAAATTGCAGGCCAAGTCATAACAGTAACAAAAGCAACGCACTGCACAGCAGAAGCAAGTCCTAAACCCGCAGTACTTGAACTTGAAACCCCCCCGTTCAAGCTTGAAAACACTCTTCGTAAACCTAATGCATGTGCTCACCTGTGGGCGCTGCAGGGCGTGGTGAGTGTGCACTGCGTTGCATCAGCGCCTGGGCCGTGGCGATGTCATGGCTGGCAGCGGCTAGCTTCTGCTCCAGCTGAGCGCGCTGAGCAGCCAACTGTGTGCGCCGGGCCTGGGGGTTGCGGCAACCCAAAGGCACACAGTACAAGCGAATCAAGGCTCAGGCACACAATCACAGCAACACATAGCGCACAGTACAGCAGCAGAGCCTCAGCCCTGGCTCCAAAAGCTCAACAGCATTCGCAGGTTCACTTTGGAGATTAAATGCTAGCAAGTGGGCCTACAGCTGCAGCTTGAAAATCAGCCATTTTGGAATGGAAAAATTTATACTGAACCAACTGACAAGCACGCAGCAGACTCGGATGCAAGTGTATCGACAGGGTTGTTGCCACGGCTGGTGAACACCTAGTGCCCACTCCTGCTGATCACGAGGCGCGTGGCTTGTGTGCAGGGACCTGGGCCCTGCACGCATCTGGCGCTCACGTCCAGGGTCAGTCTAGTCCACTCACTTCCTTTTGTTTGTCCTCCAGCTGCTGCTGCAGCAGGTGCACCTGCCGGGCAGCTTCCTCCAGAGAATCACCGCTGTCGCCCAACCGGCCCCGCTGGCGGCTGTCACGTGCCTGGAACTCAACAACAAAGCGATCACACATTTCATGGCGGCATACAGATCAGACAGGCAACGCTTCAGAGCCCACCCCATGCCGCATCGGCAGACACTCTTTGAATCGCTTGTCTTGAAGTGCTATTATTGAGTCAGGTGATGTGTTTCTCTTGTCTGAAGTGCGATGTCAACAGCAATGTCCAATGTCCAGTGTGGCAGCCACCCTAGTTCCCAATGTGCAGTTCACCTGTGCTTGCGGCTGCTTGGGCACAGGCCGGTGCCGAGAGCGCCGCTGGCTGGTTTCCGAGGAAACGTCCTCAGTGCCATCACGTGAGTCGTCACGTGACTGCACCTGTGGGGTGACACAAGGCACGTGGCTGAATCGATGATTCCCTGCCGTTTCTTACATGCACGCCCTGCCTGTCATTGACCCTTGCTACCCTTGGACCAGCGCCGCATTCTCATTCATCAAACAGCCCGTCTGTGAATCACGGTGAAATACATATGGCATCCGATGGGTGTCTGCCCGTTCATTCACTATTGCCTGGTGGCGGCACGCCCTGCCCCTGGGTGCCAGCACTCCTTGCCCGTGATGACCGGACTGCCCTTCCCGTCTGTGGCCCTTGCTACCCTTGGACCAGCGCCACAATCTCATTCCATTCCATGTGATGGATCCATGTGCAGATCCCGTGACCTCCCAACAGTGACTGTCGCATGATCACTGATGCAAGCAGCGGGATGAGCGCAAACAAACCGAAATGATCGTGAGGGCACGCGTATATATTCTCATTCTGTCATGTGCTCAACCCCGGCCAGATCCTATCATTCTCTTCATGTGCTAACTCATGACATCAAGGGGATCTGAACAACTGTCAATGGCCGTCGCATGGTGTACAAACGGTCGGAAGCAAACGTCACCATGTGGTTGTGAGGGCACATGTGCTCTGCATAGCTCTGCATAGCGGCATGCACGGCCTTCCGCACCTGTGATGCCTCCAGTGAGCCCGACACACTAGCAGCGGACTGTGAGTCCATCACGGAGGCGGCGCTGCTGCTGCCCCGGCCCGTGCTGCCGCTTACTGGCCCACGTGCCTCCTGGTCGGACAACCGACTGTAGGTGTCACTGGCGATGGTAGAGGAGTCACCACGTCCACCTTCAAGTGCAACGTTCGATCAGTGAAGACTTGTACCACCACAGACTGTGACGGTACCACCACAGACTGTGACGGTACCACCACAGACTGTGACGGTACCACCACAGACTGTGACGGTACCACCAGACTGTGACGGCTTAGTATGTCTGAACGGGCGGGCTCAAACCAATGTGCGTGAACGGCAGGGTTGGACCAGGCAGCCGGAGGCTCGAACATCTCGGATTCAGAGCTGAAGCGGAGATTGACTTCCTAGGCCCATGTTCACCAGTTTAGGCAGTTGACAAACTCATTCTGAGTCATGGGGATGAAAACCCAATTGTAGCGAAAGCATGCCTTACCTGCAGGCTTTGAGCGCATGACAGCTGCACCGCCCTTGGCAGCAGTGGGCGCTGGAGCCTGCTTGCTGGCCCGCAACTGAGTGTCCACAGCAGCGATTTCCTGATGCAGAGCGTCAATGGCCTGCGATAGAATAGTGGTGACATGCAGGAGCATGACGCGTGCAAGGTGGCCTGAAGCAGAGGACAAGACAGTTGTAGTAGGTTTGAGATAACGCATCCAACACTTGGCGGCGTCTATCTAGGGCCTTGCTGGGAGTTGACTCACCAGAAAGTGGAGTGTAACATTCGGCACTGGTAAGCATGCAGTACAAGACCTACAACAGCGCCGAGTTACCTGTTGTCGTTGGTGTTTTTGCAGCTGCTTCTGCTTCCTCTTGAGCTCCTCTCTGAGCACGCGAGCCTGCCGCTCCAACTCGGACGAGGAGGTGTGTGCGGCTGAGGCGCTCAGGGGCGAGTCACTCACGCCACTGGTGGACTGGAAAACGGACGGGCCTGCGGCAACGCAGCAAGTAATGGTAACCAAGATGCTGTCGGCCACTCGCTTTCCCAGCAGTCATTTAGTGCCTCCAATACAGTCATACGCAGTCATAGGAAGCAGTCATGGGGCAATCTTGGAAGTCTAAACTAAAGAAACGTGCAGACTTCACTGGATTGGTGGTATGCGTCGAAGACTGATGAGGTCAGAGTCGGCATGCACACACATTTGCCAGGCTTACCTCGCAACCGCGTCGCCACATGGCGGTCAGAGCGTTCGTCGCTGATCAGAGACGCGCTGCGAGATCCCGGCAGACGGAACGATTGATCCGACACGATATCTTCTTGCACTTCCTGCGCCTCTTCATCCATCTCGACACCATCTTCTTCTTCAATCTCAATCGTTGAGGCAAGACGCCCCCGAGCCTTGGCAGAGGGCCGATGAACAGCCGCTGCGAACGCAGGTGGCGTCATAGGACTTGAACGCGAGCATTTGGATCATTTGAATCGACAAGAAGCTGAAGGAGGCACATCAGAATGCGTTACCAGCCGGCTTACTGGGAATGCTGGACGTAGATGGGCTTGCGCTGCGACCCAGGCGACTGTCCTCTGCCACCGATGATGTGTTCGCCCCGCTCACATCGAAGTCTTGCGTGTAGGCAGAGTCCAACGCAGAGCTGATGCCTGGAGCATCAGCACGTTACCATGCATCATCATTGGCGCCAATGCATGACACAGCTTGCGTCCAGTGGGATCGCCACGATACCAGTTGCCAGGCACAATACCACTGGCATTGGCATTGATCGCGACTAGTGACATCGTTAAGTGTTTCCCAAGTGCCGCAGGCTTATACATTCAACAGCAGGCTGTTGAAGTCTTGCAGTAGCCCCTCCCTGGTTTATCAACATCCTGTAGCTTAGTTGTTGCATTGACCATCGCAAATGCTTGACAATAGGCATCTTCTCAAATCTCGAACTGGTACTTTAGCAATCACTGCCGCTAGCTTGCTCACCTGCACCTCCAGAGGGTTGCATGGTGGCCACGGAGCGGGTAGGCGTGCCGGCCGCTGCCCGCGCTTGTGTGGGTGTCCGATGCGCGGTGCCCGTGCGAGGACCAACGCGCACAGAGGAGGCGGGAGTGCTCAGTGTGGCCACCAGGCGATGCAGCTGATGCATCTGCACGTCACCCAGAGCCAGGCAGCATGGAATTCGAGACCCCGCCACTCCGCCAGGTGCACCTGTCCATAAATGCTGCGTGCCATGTGGCCGTGAAGGGCCATCAGGAGGATGCGCAGACCATTCATCTGCTGAGCAATTCCTGCCAGGCTGGTACAGCTAGCATGGATATCAGCACGAGAGCCACAGGCTACATGCATGTGTGCAACCGCAGGAGGAAGAGAGTGGGAAGACTACCCCAGATAGCACAAGAGTCTCTTTCAAACCCATCATTCTCATGGCAAGCCCCTCCTCCTGCCCCTGTGACAGCCCTTGCACACTTATCCCTGGTCTGCTTCTCACCTGCACTTTCTTGAGTGTGAGGTCATCCTTCACCGCCAGGATCTGCCTCTCAATGGAGCCACACTCCATGTTTAACTGCACACATCGAAAGACAATCAAGTTGCTGCAGCCAATCAGCCAGTGTACAGCACGGTGTGGAACAATGAGGCACAGCTCAGTTCACTCTCAGCACCAAGCGCAGAATACGAGCGGAGTACGTGCACAGCCTGTGCATGTAGTTTGTGTGTGGACTGTTTGTTTGTTTGTTTGTTTGTCACAGAATCAGGCAGTGAAGAGTCAAGCGGGTCAAGGTCAGCAAGATATGGCCTTCACAAGATGGCCACCTTCATTCACTCCAGCTGGGTTTCCCTGCTGATGCATGTCGACCCTTGCCTTGCGTGGCTGTGCGTACCTTGAGTTTCAACTTGAGTTCCGCCCCCATGAGCGCCACACGCTGGTCAGCACTGCCCGCAGCACTCAGATGACGCGCCAACTGCAGGCATGACAATTGCTGATCATACACATTGACGCAGCTGGAATCATAGCATGCTTGCATGCTCAATAGTGGCTTACACTGGGTTGCCTGCACGCATTTCATGTGTTTGGGAAGCAGGCGATTGAGGGGTATATCTGTCGCATGAGATGGGCGCACTAGTCCCACGAGGCGCAAGCAGCTGTCAAAGCGTGCACATGTCACCCCCACAGCGGTTACCAGCCATCACCATGAGACTGCTGAAATAATGGTGTGCATATGGGGTGTGAAGCTGGCGATAGCATGCAATTGAGGGATGAATGTACCACCAGGGCACTGGTCGCGAGAGCAGGATCACTTGCCAAACTGTGCGCCTGGGGACTCGTATGCGGCAGTTTACCCTCATCAGCATTGAGTGGCCTTGGACGATCGCAGCATATGGAGTCAAGTGAGAGGACAGCAAGGGTCAAATGAGGGGTCATGGGTCACATGAGGACAAGGGTCCAATGATGTCATGGGTCATGGGTCAAATGATGACATGGGTCATGGGTCCAATGATGTCATGGGTCATGGGTCAAATGATGTCATGGGTCATGGGTCAAATGATGTCATGAGTCATGGGTCAAATGATGTCATGGGTCATGGATCAATGGGTCATGGGTCAAATGAGGACAAGGGTCAAATGATGTCATGGGTCATGGGTCAAATGAGGGGTCATGGGTCAAATGAGGACAGCAAGGGTCAAATGAAGGGTCAAATGAGAGGACATGGGTGTTGCCATGGGTACGCTTCATAGGTGCCTGCATGTGGCGGTTACCCAACAGCAGCTGGGTGGTCCACATGCACTAAGCGCGTACGATAGCAAGGCGCCCAGATCGTGGCGACAACCTTATGTAGTCCTGCACACCTTGTGCAGGTGTTCCGCTGCCGCCGCCTCCACCTCCGCCCGCCGCGCCTGTAGGTGGGTCAGCTCAGCGAGTGCCGAGGCCTCCACCTGCTGCATCATCTCCAGCAGCTCAGCCTCGGGGACGCCGAGCTCGCCTGGACAGGACACGTGCGTGACAGATAAGTGAGACTGATAGCCTAAGACACGGATGTGAGAGGTAAGTGAGACTGACAGCCTAGGGCATGTATGTGAGAATACGTGAATATAAGAGAATGAGAGAGACTGATAGCCTAAGACACGTATGTGCGAGGTAAGTGAGACTGATAGCCTAGGACACGTATGTGAGAATAAGTGAATATAAGAGAATAAGAGAGACTGATAGCCTAAGACGGAGCGGTTTGCGACCTGGCAGCAACACCGCCACACAGCTGCCGAGGGAGGCAACAGGAGTAGACTGGTAGTGAAAACACAACACCCAAGAAGACATAGCTGTATGACATGAGATCAGGTAGAGACGTGGGTTGTTACAGTTCGTGGATCATACCATCACAGGTCAGCTGCATTCCAAAACCCATTGCAGGGGAAAGCCGCTTGATACAGAGCAAACACATGTACACACCTTTGGCAGTGGCTCGTATGTCCGTGAGAGGGGTCCTCAGGCCGGCACTGCTTGCCCCCGGTGTGCCCGGCTCCGCCTCCCGCCTGCCCGCACTTCCCGGCACATGCTGCGTCACCGCACCGCCCCCGCTGCCACCCAAGTTATCCACAATGCTACTCACACTTCCGCCACCGGATGTGCGTCTCCGGCGCACCACCCCTGTTCCACCGCCACCCAGCAACGAATCAGAAACCGTCCCAACCTCCTGCCCACTCAGGGAGCCGCTTGCACCGACCACTTGCCCGCTTCCCGACCCGGGCCCTCCCTTCGCCTGCCGCCGCTCAAACTCCACACTAAACGACCCTTCACTTCCCGCAGCCCCGCTCGTCTGCTGCACAAAGTCAAGACTGTACGTGCCACTGCCTGCCGTGCGCCGGGCTCCGCTGTCCCGCGACCCCTGTGAGATATCGTCCTCTATCGACCCTGACCCGTCCATTCCAGGCAAGGTATCCTCCATGATCGTATCATCACCAATGGTTGTTGTTGCACCCATGGGCCTGGTAGCGGTCAAGGTGGTTGATGAGCTCCGCTGGCGTGTGTGGGTGTGGGTGAGGATGGTGGAAGGTTGATCGCTTTCGCTTTCCATGTCCAGGGTCGTGTACATTTCGCTGATGACGGTGTCCTGTTGAGCAAGACATGTCAAGTTCAGTATTCCAGTGTGTTTTAGAATCATGCTCATCACATCATATGCTATCGCCCGTAACACTCACATGCCAACCGCTGTCCCAACACCACATGCTATCGCCTGTAATTCTCACATGCCATCTGTCCCAACATCTGTCCCAACCTCATGAGATTCAACATCATGTCAGTGCTAAGCTTTGCCGCACCACATCACACCACATCACACCTCACACCACCGACACCATCACCGCTGCTTGGTCTGCAGCACAGCAAGCTGCAAAACCACAGGCTGCAAAACGAGCATCTGACGATATGCCATCTGATGGTAATGATGACCACCAACGCTTCTCATTCTTCCCAGGTCGCACCTTCTCAGTACTTGGCTCCGCATACAGCCCACTGCCACTCGCCGACAGTAGACCTCCCCTCCTGTCACCGCTGCCAGCAGCAGAGGACCTTTGGCTGGTCATGACGCCCACTGACACTCGGGCTGTGTGCGGTGACTGGCCCAGGGCCGACATGCCGCCGATGGCTCCCAGCAGGCCGGGGGCAGGGTCCAGGATGGAGGTCTGAACCTGTGAGCAGAAAAGCATGTGTGTGTGTGTGTGTGTGTGTGCATGAGTCGAACTATAGTGTATCATGTGCATGCAATCGAAAACATGTCACAGCGACAGGCAGGCAATGGTAATGGTGGTAATGGTGGCTGAGCATGGTAGTGCAAACAGGACCATGCCTTGACGCGTCCTCAACAGCTCTACAGCTGTCAACAGAAGCACCAGCTTGTACAGCTCTCACAGCCCTTCCCCCCCTCCCCACACCTCTGCGTGTGCTACTCGGTTTGACTTGATCTGCTGCACAAAGGTGGCTGCCACGTCCTTGAGCTGGGACAGGGACTCGCTGCGCAGCTCGCGACGCACGGACTCGGCAACGGCCAGCAGACGCTGCTCCTGCGGGGACGGCCAGATGAATGCCATGTCAGACGTATGTGTGACTCAGGTGGTTGTTTGACTCGGGCACATGTCATGTCAGACCATGTTTGACTGAAGAAGAAAATCAACATGAAGGTGCTGTCAAGCTGTCAGCCTGGGATGAAATGCTTCAAAGCTTGACCGCTGCCTGTCTTGTGGCCTGTGACATGTGCAACTCACCCCACCGGGTTTGTCACACTTGTAATGCTTGACAATGGATCAGTCGCGAGTTCAGCTCGTCTGGCCTGACTCTTGCAGCCGTTTGCACGGTGTTATGAGGGTTGATGGTAGCCTCCAATGGCAAACCATAAAGAGCCTGCCAGCTCACCTGCTCGGCTGCCCTAGTCGCCGCCCGTTCCTCCGCTGCCCGTGCCGTAGCGTTGCCCTGCTGCAGCGCGAGCGTCTGGTCCAGTGAGGCCGCTATGCGGTGCGTCTCCTGCTGCATGGCGGCGATGGCGCGCGCGTGCTCAAGCTGAGACAGCTCAGCCCCAACACGGTCCATCTCATCAAGCCTGCGGGAACAGCAGCAGCACGATTTGGGAAACTTGGGCGCTGGTTACCATGGTGGAGGAAGGCAGTCATGCTTGTCAATGATGATGACATCAGCTGGACTGCACCTCGCCAAACCTCAACCATCCCCTTTCGCTTGCATTTCGTTTGTGTGTGTGACGTGTAACATGTCCATGTGTTTCTTTTTGGGTCGGAATTAATACAGTTGGCGAGGAGAGATCACGTGATAGGAAAGCGCTGCCATGAGCAGGAGAGGGCCAACTATACCGACATGGAGCTATACTGCCAGCTGTTTGTCGTAACACTATTGTTGGCTTGTCTGGACTCCCGGCAGCACTGCACGAGCGAAGTGCGAGCTAATGCTCGTACTATTAGTAGCTGAATGGTGTTGTGATGCACTCTTACTTGCGCATCTGCATGATCAGCTGGTTCTGCAGGTCCGCTGGCGACCGACGGGGTCGCTCCACTTCCGCTGCAAGCAAACCCCCGCCTGCCGGCGCCCGCCCCTGTCGTTGGCCGTTAGCAGCACCACTTTCACCAACACGGCCACCAAGGCCTTGCACACCTCCCTTCTCGGGTTGTGACGAGCCGGCTAGCATGTCTGGCACTGTATGCTGCATGGTTGCATGCATCTCCGGCTGTTGCATGTCAGCGCCCAGGGAAGGCTGCCAGGCGTCATCACGTGCGGCGCTGGTTATGACATATGGAGGCAGGTTGTTCACAATGGCTTGAGCCTCTGGAAAGGCCGCCTGCTGCTGCTGCTGCTGCTGTCCTAGGGTGTCCGGTGCTGCACTTGGCAGGGGGTTGCTTTGGATCGCTGGCTGTGCTGCTGTGGCGGGGTGGTGGTGGGTTGATGTGGGTGGCATGGGCAGCGTGATCATTATAGGTCGGCGGGGTACCATGGCGCTGGCAGCCAGGTTGATGATACTGAGGGGGTCACCTAAGGCAGGAAGCGGTAAAAAAAAGGACAAGGTGTGGCAGCAAGTGCTTGGCGCTGCGTCTACATGGTAAGACAAGATGGCAAAACATTGTTTTCAAGGCAGTTTTCAAGGCAGAGATTTAGCTCCACTTGTAATTCTGAGCAGTCATGTTGAGCAAAATGTGGCTGGCATGTGGATAGCTGTGGGCTGCTGTGAGTTGCAGTGTGGCATTGCCTGCATCTGGCTGGCATGTGGTCGTTGTTGGACACTGTGGGTACTTGTCAGTGAGCCTGACATGGTCGTCCGCTTACCCAGCATCAGCATCATGCAACATAGTCTGTCACTGACTGGCAACTTGTCGCACCTACCTTGATGTTAATACGTTCAGCACTCAAACTGTCAGGAAGAAACGACGAAATTGCATTCCTGATCCTGCCAATGGTTGCGGAACAGCCGGGCTCACCTTGTCTCTGTGGTGGTGGCATGCGTCCCATGGGCTGCCACGTGGCTTGCACCACCTGTGCATTGGCCACAGGCTGCATTGGCACCATCGCTCCTTGCAGCCCCAGCCAGGGCTGTTCCTGAGCCACACCAGGCCCACTCGACCCCACCCAGCCCAGCGCCGGCGTCATTCCCATGTGTATAGACGACGCGTTGGTTGTGCGTGCGGCATCGTGGGCGTGGGCGTTTTGCTGCCAGGGTTCCCGCAACAGACGTTCCCGTTCCGCGGCTTCTTGCAGCGCCCG